>OMNV01015929.1:0-66474 GCA_900303265.1 Brotula barbata | reverse complement strand
AAAACTAAAAATTTTAAAAAAAAAAAAAAAACAAAAAAATGGTAAAAAAAGAAAAAGGAAAAAAAAAAAAAAATTGAATAAGCGGTTGCACTGTTAATAAATTGAAATGGCACATCCTTCAACTGCAGCTCAGAGTTTGTGTAACCTGTGCCACTGTACCTCCCAAGATTATCAAATACCAAAAACTACTGTTATGGCACGTATTATTTCCTGATCAGACAAAGACATGACTAGCACTAACACTAACACCAACATCACTTAATATAATTTTGCAATTTCATGGGATCTGAGATGGGATACTGAGAGGGATATTTTGAACAAATTAATGTAAATTAAAGTCATGGCTGTTAAATTGTCAGTGGACATAAATGTATCACATTGTGTCATTTCACACTTGACTAACCGTGGCCTTGGCAAATACAAATGTGGGACATTTTCTCTGTCTGTTCTTTCTCTGTAAATTTCCTGACAAAATAATTAAATAAATATCTGTAGAATCCTGAAATATAATAATACATGCATATCTAACATACACAGCTGTATTCCCATGATTAATTGCTTCTTGGACACAACAATGTATGTGCTCAGACTTACAGTACTAGCTGTCAGCATGAAGCTGGTTTAATTGGAACAGTTTGACTTGTTTGCCCAGTGGTGTGCACTGACGCATGAATAAGTGAGAACCGTTGCATTCATGCATCCTACAGGGAAAACTTGCACAAATATGCAACATCCTCGCAATGATATAGCATGTATGGATTTTTCAAAAATGGAATTATGAAGCCAGCACTTCACAAGATCAATCTCACAAACACACAAAGACTAATAGCAATATGAACAACATCCTTTGAGCTGCAACCGAACAATCTCGCTGTCAAAGCTAAAAACAACCTCTCTAATCACTGCTTTGTTCCTCCTCTTTTGAAAGGAGAAGTCAATAAAGATAATGGCCTTTACCTGAATTCTCCTCATCAAAGAGACTCTCTGATATGTTGTACAGTTGGAGCAATGTTCAATGCTAACACAAGCCTGTAGCATATAGAGACAGGAGAGAGTGATTATGCCGGATAATTTACCTCAAAAACTGCCAACAAACCTCCGAATGAACAAATGGTTTAGTGGGTTCAAACTGTTAACAACAACCAAACAGTTCTCAGAACTAGATGGAGAAGAGTCCAGACTCTTGAAGTGTTGTGAGATTTACCTCAGCATAATTTCATTTTAATTGTTAGTTCTGCTGAAAGAGATTACAGAGCTGACAACGTGCAGTACGCGTTGATTGATAAGTAATGAGCTCCTCTGTAGAACGTGTGTTCTTGCCGCACTGCAGAGTGAAAACTCTGGAGAGAGATTGTCCAGTTGTATAATACATATTTTACTGGTGACAGTTCACTATTCAGTTTACAATTCAGTAAATGACGACAATTAGGTATTCTAGATCATCATTTCCACCACCAGAGTCGTAGGACGGGCATCCAGTCCAGCACGGGCCAATGAAACAACATGAGATTACCATCAGCACAGACAGACACAATGGTTGGATGGGTTTGTTCGCAGATGAAGGCGGTTGCATATATTACATTTTTTTGACATGTCCTCACAGGAGTCAGTGTTCAGTGACTGGTATTCAGAAAGAAATTAAACTGTTAATGAGTTTCCTATTCATTAACAACATATAGTGTAATCTATTTCATGTCCATGTCTCATTAATCTGTTTGATGACCTGAAATGACCGATTGGAAAAATCAATGTTTTAAGTGTTCACTGGATTGGACCATGTTTCAAATTACACACGCGGTGGTTATTTGATACTTCAATGTGTCCTCAAAAATCCTCTGTAACTCTGTCAACAAAACCCTCATTCTCTTTGAAAAATTAACATGAGAGGAGACCAAACGATCAAACAAACTCTGTTGGGTATTTAGCAGTAATTTGGGTATTAGCAACATTTTTTTCCTACAATAACTGATAATTATCCTGTGCTATTCATTTGGATGTTTTCTTTTAATTATTAAAAGAAGAAGTTAGTCATGTTGCTTTGTTGCTTGAGTACGGCAACTTCATCCACTTCCCATACAGCTCAGGTTATCATTATTATGCTTTTAAATCGTGGCATGTTCTTTATATTTTGGGCACTGATTGTGATCTACATAACTGGAACACAGAGTTGTGTTATTTAATATAAAGCAGATTCCTCCTCCGTGCTCTGCTTTTCCATACAAAAACAAACAGTTTTGTTAAGGCTTTTTCATGTCTTTCTGCAGTCTGTCTGAGTCCCAAGAGTCGCTGGTGCATAAACGGGTAAAAGAAGCAGCGATGCTCCATGCAAAGCCGACGCTCAAAGTCTCTCTCTCTCTCCATTTCTGTTACAGTCATTATGCCACACTCCAGTGAGACTCGTTAAAAAACATTCTGCAGATGCAAACTTTCATTCCATTTGCAACTTATCAGCGCAGTTTGTCAGTGCCAAACTGTTGTGATGTAGCTTTGGTATTCCCATGAGGGCTCAGCCAAATGCCCAACCCGTCCTTTTCTCCTACTGAATGCGGTCTGGGTGGCTTTGGCTGAGGGCTGTTAAATCCTAGTGGCATTGATTAGAGTTTGTATCTATTCTGGGATAAGCAAGACAAGCTGTAAGGGGTTGAGAGATGGTGATATTACCAGCCACCAGCCGTGTAAGACCCTTGGTGCCTTTGTCTTAGGATATGGGGCCTTGAGACCACAGACAAACACATGCGACGTAAATAGCAGCCTTTCAGTCAGCCGTTCTTTATCAAAACAGGCCATCATTTCATGTCTTTGTACACAGCTATCAAACCTGGGTCACTGAAGAGGGAAGAAGAGAAGCAGGGAGAAAGTAATGACGTTTGTGATGAGCCTCAGTGTTGACTCAAGTTTAGCTCTTAAGTCCCTGGACTCTCACAGCCAAGCCATTACACACACTCAGTGAGGGCCCCATAAGCTGGCGGAGGGTTATTATTGCTTGGTGACCACCAGATCACAGTGTCCTCGCCAAACTGTCGGTTTCATTCTCCTCTCACCTGGGTTTGTGGCACCCACCTTTATGTTTTTGCTGTTTGATTTTATTTATTTATTTTTTGATAGGACAGCAAAGCAATTTTCTCTCTGCATCTCTGCTGTCATCGCTCGTATTTGATCGTGTGTACATACACAGAGTACTTGCTAGATTTGATGCGCTCTTTCAAGAGGCAATAACATTGTCCAAGTCTTTCCTTCGTCAACTATTTAATTTATTTCAGCTCACTAATTGCTGTCAATTTGGATTACACAAGTAAATCATAGTTTTATTATGGTGACAATGGAATTCTGAGAAATACATTATGCCTGTCAACGCACGCCATGATTTCCCTATGGATATCAATACAGTACCTATAAAGATAAGATAAGATAAACCTTTATTGTCCCACAGCGGGGAAATTTACAATCATACCATGCAACCAAACCTGTTATTTTTATTGTTATCTTTCTCATGATGATGATCATCATTATCATCACTATTATTTGTCACTCCAGAATTGTTCTTGTTGTGGTGTGTGTTTGAAGGATGATTCACTATATTTTCACCAGATTTTTTTGTAATTTTGCAGAGAAGAGCGGCTTTGCCAAAGTATTTTAGATGGATCGAGATGTAGGAATTCTTTTTCAATTTCGGTATAATTGCCAGATGGGACATTTTCATACATTTCTTCAAAACTATCATAAATAAAAAGATTACAGAAAACAGGTGTGTGTCAGATTTTAATTTCAATAGCTATGGAGTTTAGCTAACAGTTAACCATTTGCCATTATTAATTATGGATTCAAATGAATACTTTTTTATAAAGGTATATTGTATATTGTGTGAAAGTAATTGGACAATACAGAGTTTTACCTCAAAATCTAAATCTTCATATCAAAGCTACTGTATGTCCAATGATGTTACAGGAGTTAATTGTATACGACACGTGTGATCTTGTAAATTGGTTCTAAATGATTTGCTTTTTTGGGATGAATGGGATTCAATTGGAATTTGGAAATTTGGTAAACCAATTTTCTTCTGACTATTTGTTGTGCAAGGCAAGCTCATGACAATAATATTGCTCCTATAGTAATAATGGTGTTAATGTGACGTTTGAAAAACAATTAATTGTCTTAATTTGAATATTTTTTTTAGTTTGATGTACTAAGCGTATCAGCAGCCCGGCTATGAAACATTCGGTTTTAGTTGCCATGATTTCTTAAGCTGTAACGAGCATGCGGAAAGAATCTCACGTGTCACTGATTCCATGAGACAAAGCTGACAAAGACGGCAAGGTTTACCCTGGGGACAGACAGAGTGGGGACAGCTAAAAGAGCACGGTGATTGCCAGCCTATAACCCCAAAGATCCTCAGCCCTCTTGGTTTTAAGAGCTTAGTGAAGAGCTCTTGTGACAGAGGTGCTGAGTTGTCTGTGATACAGCCACATTGGGGTTAGATTCTGCTCTTGCTTTATGATGTTCGGCTAAATCCATACCAAGGACAAATTGGCAGCATTTAGTGAGTCAACACAGTGATCCTCATTTCCATACTTCACCTAAGTGCTAAGCCCAGCATTAGAGCGGTTCTCCATAAATACAAAAGTAGCATACAGATCAAACTGCTCTGCAATAAAATGAGCTATTTGAAATGCAAACAGCACAAATATCACTTACAATTTGCTGTAAACAAAAACAGCGTATCTTTTGTTTTCAGCATATCAGGGTATTTTGTTTGTATTGAAAACCAAATAGCTATCTCTAGTCTCTCTCCTTATTCAAAGAAACTATTGCCCACCTCCCTCTGACAGCATTATTCAGATGAGTTCTGCATTGCAGTCTGAATCATGTTTACTGACCAAAGCCGCACTGTGAAATTCAGAATAATTGCTCTCCACAACTCCCCTGGCATATTGTGGCTTTCTGTTCAGATCATGTGGGAAGTCCAATGGAGATAGAAACATTCAAAAATAAATTAAATCGATGTTCTGTTTTCTCCGATGCATATAGTGATAAAACAGCTCATCAACATAACAATCAACACTTCATCACGAGAACTGAATGATAATGAAACACTAAACAAATAAGAACATTTTCAAAGCCCCCAATCAACTTCCAAAGACGGAAGACTAAGGTTTTCCTCGTGGGCCCTGCAAAGAACAGTCAGCACATTTAAATGCACTTAAAAACTTTGACTATAATGAGATTGAGGCAATAAAATGGCTTTTTCAAACGTCATGTATGAATTAATGTGACTGACATTGACATAGATGTGTCTCTACTCCGACTAAAAGACTAAGATTATGTGACCGTATTGATTCATTGCATTAACCAAGCTAATCGACTGGATTGTTTCTTACTCTGTATCGAGTACGTCATCCCCGCATGCATTTTTCGCAATGAAGGGACTCATCATGCTGAGAACACACATTATGTCTTGTGTGCTGGGACAGTGGTGGAGTGTTGATTCTGTGCGTGTATTTTTTATTTTAAATTGCATTTTTGCTTTCTAAGAATTAAATGCATGCAAATGTAAACAAGAGCAGATTAAAGCAGCAGTCTGTAGGATTGTCGACGTACTGTATTTTTCACATCCACTCAATTTATGAATTAGGATGTTAAGAGGATTCCAGCAAGTTCTATAAACAATTATAATAGCAAATAATGGGTTTTTTTAAAGGTTCTATACAGTAGCTTTAAGAATATCAATTAATTTTTAGCCACTCAATGCCAGTAGGGGCGCGCAGTAACATAAGCTTGCAGGGGACAGAGAGATGACTTGGCAGTGGCTATACATAACAGCAATAAAAAGAGGACTGAAACATTGAATGCAAAATTTAGACACATACAGCAGACAGTTCCCTCACCTGTGCTTTAACCATCCATGTGATGTTTGGACAAATTACATACGGGGGAAGTATCAGTAGAAGAAAAGTCTAGTGTCAAATATTCACCTTGGAGGTCCTGCACAAAGGACAGCCAAAGACCTGAATCACCACATCTTGAGCCTTTTAAGATATCACTGTGACCTCAAAGTTCCACTTCTTATGAAGCATACTGGGGCCCTTAGGGGAACCGCAGACACTAGTCTCTCATCGACAGAAAAGAACATCTTCCTGCGAGACACTCTTGTATCGTTCATTTCCAGCATTCACACTTTGACACCATGTAAAAATAACAGCGACTGTAAAACAGGTGCATTTAAGTATACTTACACTGAGTGGAACATATAATAGCATAAAAATAGCAGAAGCAAAAAAAAAAAAAAAAAAAAGCAGATGTGGCAGACCACAGTGTGCACAACTCATAACAGCAGAACCTTTCTCCAATATGCAACAATTCTAAGTGCCTGTGCAAAATGACATGCAGGAAGAAGGTCTTTATGTGTGCTGTGATGAGACAGCGCACAGAGGCAGTGCTGGTGACAAGTAGATAACACTTCCACTAAGATGGTAGTGCCAATGCCTTGCACAAAAAGTGCAGGGCGGGGGCATCATTGACATTCAGCATTGCACTCAGTGAGCGTGTGCATGCTCTCTCACACAATCTCACAAACAGCTGTGCCTGCCCCCCCTACTGCCATGTCAGTCGACAAAATTGATTCATGTTTTCTAGTGTGACTAAATAAAACCAAAAGGCAAACAAATCCTCCTGGGAAACTGTGCAGAAGAAAAATACTCATGCCTGATACTTTGTAGTTCTGCTTGTATCTCATAATTCCTACTGTAGTTTCTTCAAAATAATATTTCATTTGAGCTTGATTTTAAACCTCTGGGAGGCTTTCACAGGAGTAGGGAGACTGCCTTAAGGACGTACTGCCATCTATTGGTATCGGGTGAAACTGATTTTTACTTCTTCCTTGTAAAAAAGAAAAAAAAAGAAGACCGACTAAGAAGATAAGGCAATGTGAGGCACATTGCCGAATTCCATAGAAGTATATTCATCTTGGGTAAATGCCTGCAAGAATCAGTTTAAAAATATGCCTCTCAAATAGAAAAATTGATTCAGAGACATTTTGTTTTCAGACAAATCAAAACTACTGACACAGTTACGTGTCCCTGCCCTGCCAGGTGTTGGCTTAAACAAACCCACTGTGTTTGTTTCGCACCGCGGCATTAAATATGTGTTGTGTTTTTAGTCAAATGACTTGTCATAATGAATGCCCTGGGTCGCCCTTTTCATAACATCTTGAATCACCATCTCGCTCTGGTTTTTACATGCTTGACTGAGCAATAATTACCATTTAAAGTGGGGCAGGAGTGAAGTGAACGAGATTGTTTGCACCTCTTGTCAAGCACCCTAGATTACCTTTCCTGATTACTTGATTAGACGAGGCTTGAGGACATCACCCAGAGGAGCATTTTTAAGCCAGCAGAAGGTATTCCTTGGATTTCTAAATGCTCATGAGTACGGCTGCTTCGATATGAACGGAATTGTTCGTACTAGTTATTCACAGTATGCTCCTACGCGGATGGATCTTTGAAATTAAACACCAGCGTAAGTAAAAAGATATCAACGTTCCACAAGATTAACCCTTTTAGTTCCACACGTATGCTGGTGGAAAGTTGCTTGTATCATCCATGCTCAACAACACATACATTCCTATTTACAATTTGTAGGTATACAAAGCTACAGTTAAGATGCATGGTGCAAATTACAGGGTAAAACTTAAGAGGTAAAAGAGAAAAAAAATATTCACAGACAGAACTCTATATTGAAAATGTTAACTGCTGCATGAAAATGAAAATTATAACGGTAGATAGTTTGATTTCTTGAGCTGTGCTATTCTACAGATTCAGACACTGGAGGAGACGAAACTTCAATTAACACTGTTGTATTTGGAACCAGAACAGAAATCTGGTAGAAATGGTGGCTTCGGGCAAACAAGGGAGCTGAATTAAATGCATCAGTTTGTTATTGAGCATACAAGAGATAAAGCGTCAGTCTGTGGCAAGTGTGTTCCTGTTCCGCTCAGCCACTCAAACTTTTTCATCTGTTCAAGCGAAATTGTTTTTTCTTTGTTTGGTGGCCATCACTGTTACACTTCAGAACAACTCCACCACACAGCCACAGTTTTCAACAAAAAGCATATAAAAAAAATTATCTTCAACAGTCATGCCAAGAGCACAGCTGCAACACAGGTGCTGGAAAATAAATGTCGCCAGGCAGGTTGACAACATCAATCAAAACAGAATTTTGGCTCTAATCTCTGGCCATCTGGCTCAATTCACTAGTGCCTAAGTTTGTTTCTAACTATCAAACAATCATTTTCACAAATGCGAGAAGGAAACGGGGACCTGATGGACAAACAAAACTTCATCTTTATAAAGAGAGTCAGCTCAAAGGAGCCCTGAGAGGTGAAAGCCTTTAATAGAGGAATGTGCTGCGATAAAAGGGGAGGCACGGCAAGCTATGTTGATGCCAAAATTAAAGTTGGACTAACAAACTGGTATAGACAAGCAGGATATGAGCGTCTGGGTGGGAGGTCTGTTAATAAAATGAACCCATAGAGAAAGAAAAAGATATGGAGGATTTTCTTTCTGATTTCCCGTATTGCTGCAGTCCCAGACTGCTGTTGCACCGGTCTTTTTTTCACTCAGAATCGAGAAGTTTAACTCCAGCGGGGTTGTCACATACCTTCATTTCTAGCTCAGGCACCGGTGTTGTCATCCCTCCAAACAGGTAGGTGGCGGCAAGGCAGCCAAAGCTCCTTCGCAAACTGCCAACATGTAGAGAATGAAGAAAAAGTCGCATGGCATGAGGCGTTTGCTGCTTGGCTTCTCTGTTATTTGTTTGTAAGATAGATAAGTGGTATCGATAGTCGATGGACGGATTTACAAATACTGAACAATTATCAGTTATTCTCAATTCAAAATCTGAAACTGAATCGGTCTCATGTCGTCCATTGGCCATTATGCTCGCTATAATATCGGCAATATAAATAATGAAACAAAACATTGGCCACAATTATTATCGTAAACAACTGAATCTCTCCGTTTCTTTGATTTGATACATTATTTATCCTCCTGCCCCAGTGGACAGATGCGGCTCTATCTCAAAGTCAAGCGAGACATTTCCTCGATTAATGGGGAATGTCTTCTGGAAATCCCACTTGACACCAACATGCTAAGGGTATTATCATGAATGAGTCGCAAGACAAATCATCAGTTGCTCATCGTCATATGTCCAGCTCTTCTTATTGTTCTCACAAGTATATTCTGGAATGTTGCTAGGATCTGAAGAGGCAAACTGCCACAACAACTTGTCCTGCATTTCACTTGATCGACGCGTCCTCACATACCGCTACCTCGGAAAACAATATGAGTTTTCCTTATCAGTGTGTTTGTGTGAAACTAGCTTTAGAGACAGAGCTCTACATTTGTAAGTGGGGTTTCCTGATGTTTCATTGTGCACAACAAAGCCACATTACCTCTTGGTGTTTGATGACTTGTTCCGGCTCCTTCTCCTTGTTCCATTCCACAGAGCTAATTACACTTGATCAAATTAGTCCAATCATCTGCTCAGAGGTGTTGCTTTTTTCAACTGTAGGCAGTGATCTGTAAAGCCAGAAACCACAGTTGGAACTATTATTATTGTTAATATCACTGGAAGAGCAGGCAGAACTATGTCAAGTATATACAGCGGCTTACTGCTTATCAAATCCACAGATGGCTGAGGTATGTGAACCCTGGATACAGAGGCTTACGTGAGCAGATAATATGTTCAGGCTGAGTGGATTTCAGGTGATCGTAATTGATTCAAATCATCCTTTTCTCCAACACTACTTAAATCAAACAGGGGCAGAGGTAAAGAGGGAATTGTAATTGCTTCATTAGTTTGATACAGAGGAAAAGGAGACTCAATGAATGAATGAGAAACTAAAGAAGTGACAGGGGTTGAAGCTTTGAAATCCACCCCTGAAACACTTTCTACAGCTCCAGAAAGGGCAAACAGTCAAATATGGAGTCTGACCTAGCTCAGCGAAGAGGTTTGCCCTGCCACTAATAGACTTTTGTTCGTGTATTGCCAATATAGTCTTTTAACTTGGAACTGCATTTAAGTAATGTAGATTAACCTTGTCTCAAATGTATTAATCAGTAAAATGGCACTTTAGCGAGTTGGTGGCCATTTGAGAAATGTGCTGCTCCTCAACAGCTTGTCAATTATCTTTGTTTTTTGAGATTTCATTCTCTCCAGATAAAGGCAGCTAGAGTTGACATCCTCTTCGGAAAGCCAGGATTTGAAGAGGTTTACGGTAAAGTATTCCCAAAGACATGAACAAATGTATGAAAGTGAGAGTCAGCTGTTGCTAACAGACCTACTTGGATAAAGTTGGGCCTGAGTAATACATGATAAACTAAATTCAACTGGAAACGATTAGATAGACTTTTAACTGGCCAAGTGACATAAAGAGAATTGACAGGAACTGAAAAGTTGGTCGGGAAACACTGTGCTTCAAAGTTAATTCAAGTGTGAATAAACTGACATTGAATCGACGTCAGGTATTTCATTGGCCACTCTGCTCGCTATAGTGTCAGCATGGGCCATTAAAAAAAACTCATTGGTCACTATCACTATCATAAATAAATGAATCCGTCACTATTTCTTTGATTTGACAAATTATTTCTTCTAAGGCACCAATAGACAGATGTGCTTCAATCTCAAACTCCAGCCAATTTCCAGACATTTCTTTGATTAATTACGGTATCTCTGCGCCACACAAATTTGACCTCTGGATCCTATATGCAAAACTGTAACTGACAACCAGACGCAACAAAGCATACCTTTCATAAACTAATACAGGGTTTTCCACCTGTTTTGGCCCATGGACCTCTTTCCTAATTCAGAAAAAAACTGAGGGCTGCTGATGCGGGCAGTGGGGACAGAGGCTTTGGTTAGTTTTTTCTTAATTCGTTTTCTTATTTGTCAATTAGAGGTAATAAATACGTCGAACTTTAAAAACCTAAAAATTTTGGAAACAAAAATATTTAATTATTTTACCTTTGTCGGCATTAAAATGACAGTGAAGTCGTTGTCATGGACCACCATGCAATACCTTCAAAGACCACCTGGGAGACTATGGTTGAAAACCCCGCACGGACAACAATTTTCTATCACCGAAGTGTGTGTAAACTAACTGACTGAAGCCTTTGACAACAGCAGCTCCTAAAAATGGAACAACAAACTTCTGAATTATTTTGGTATCCAGGCAAACTCCAAAAGTTTGTTTGTCAAATGAAAAGTAAAACCGTTATAAAACAGCTAATGTGTGCTTTTTCACGATGCATTAGTGCTTTTCCTATGATAATTTCTCCCGATAACTTACCGAAATGACAATTTGATGACTTTTCCCGGGCTCACTAACATTGATTTCCCGGCTCAAGTGGCGGTGTTGGCGAATAGCGCATGCGCGAAGGAGAAGCCGTTTGGATAATTTTACTTGGGCGGGGAGAATCCAGTTAACAAAGACTTAAAACCAGATTAAACGTTGAGAAAGGGAAATAAAAGTAGTGTAATTACCGAGTTCAATTACTTTTCACGGTTCTAGGTTCCATACAGTTTACTTAATTGTATATGGGAGTAATATAATAAGAGGCATTTAAAGTGCCACCCCCGTTCAAATGTTTTTTTTAGTGAAGAGTAACATCAGAAACCGTTTTAAGCAAAGCAAACTGATACAGGGTCAATTTTTGCAGCCGCCTTTTGCTCTTCTTGATTAAATGCCAAACTGACCTGGAGTTTGTACGATCCAAGTCACGACGCTCAGCAGACGGCTGCTATTTAGAGTTATGACACAGGAGGGGGGTGTTGTGCTGCCATGTTGAGCGGCGGCAGGATCAAGGGAGAACTTTTGTTGTATTTAGAGGTCTCAGTAAATCAGAAACTCATTGCGGACGTCTTGCATGCTGTCGCCTGTCAGAGTACAATATGTTGTAACTCATTCGTCAACCTCCTAAACTTTGAAGTAACCACCAATGGTGAAATAAATCTTTTAAATTTATCAGTGGTTAAACGTTTCGATTTCACTAAACAAAGTGTAAGAAATCCCAAAAATGACTAACAATTAAATTAGTTTTGACATTGCGTACATTACATGTTTTATTTGCTTCTTTTTGTAAAGTTCTCATTAAATGTAGACCAGCCAACCATGCGTCCAACCAGCTAACCAGTCATTTGCCCAAGCTAAACCTACTAAACGTCCCGCAGCATTTGAACGCATCATAGCCCCTCCTTCAGTGTTGAAGCTGATTAGGGGACGCTGAGCCGAGCCCAGAGACGCCGCTCCAGCCACTCCCTACGCCGGCGGAGCCTGTGTTCTCAAGTCCATCCAGTGCTCCATTCAAAGTGCTGAGGACCGGAGGACAGCCACGTTGTGCCTCATCAGCACGGAGGGACAACATCAAAGTCAAGACAACGGGGACGGGAACCAGGAGTCGGGCCATAGTTGGAGGAGAAGCACCCCTGGGTTCTTACTTTAGTCCGCAGAGTGGATTTATAACGAGGGAGCAGTTAAAGTGTTAAACAGGTAATGGATTGACGATTTATTGTACTTCTGTCAACAAAACTATTCTTATTTTGTGACTTTTGTTTGTTATTGAGGTGCATTTGCGGTAACTTTGCCCAGAAGTTAGTTGAGTTCTTTTTTTACAACGCCTGCTTCCAAACTCATTCATTCCTTCCCGCACTCCGTCCAGGAGGAGGGGGTAGGGACCTTCTTTTTGTTTATCTTTCTTTATTCTTTGTGCAAGACATGAAACGCTCTGTGGGATCAAACTGGAAGAAGTGATTAGCCGCGGGTTTGCTTTTCGTTGTTTGTCTCCTCTTCAGTCCAAACCAAGGCTCATTTAGCGCCGTTAATCAAAAGTGTGGTCGCTAATTGCCAACATCTGCGTGTCTTTGTAATTCAAGAGTCAAACCCGCACACAGCCCAAAGACAGTAACAGATGTCAAGTCAGAAACACTCTATTTCCTTCACTTTAGTCCTTCGTCAGATGTTAGTCGTCTTTTTTTTAAAAAAAAGGAATATTCATATTTACAACCAGGCAGAACAATGGCTGAAAGCATCTGTGTCAGCTGCACATCTGTCCCAATTTAAATCGCTCCTCCAAGTAAGAATCAGTGATGCAGGAACATGGAAATTACTCCCGATGGATAATGTATACTTGGATGTACAGTCTACATCTAAACTCTAACATACCCAAAGTTGATCAAAACGAAGTTAGTCCCAAATAAGAAGTGTTCTCGTCAAAAATCAGTGTGAGCAGACAGTTTAATAAGCATTACTCCAGTCTGACTCTGTCAAGTTCTGTCTTCACACTTAATTCTTGCATTATGCTCCCTAAATCTATCCGTCACAGCCATAGTAAGAACTGATACTTTTTTTTAAAGTAAAAAATTTACACCGAAACTTACTTGGTCTAAATGCTCCTTGGTTTTCATATTTATTTATTTTCTATTCACTGGAATAAATTACAGCTCAACCTGGACCCATGAATACCCCCGTTGTTACACACACCTCTGAGAAACATCGCTAAGTTTCGCTTGACAAGGCAACCTGCTTTCTTTCTGCTGGGGTCCCCCTTTGACATGAAAGAACACAGCACCGCTACCTTCAGCACAAAATTAAGAATAGTTAAGAAATGATGATCAGTGATACAGTAATAACTCTGCTGCAAACTGCCTGTAGATTGCCAGAGAATTATTGTCTTGAAAGAGTATCTAGGAACCATTAAAGTGATTTTACAGTGTTTTTATGAGGAAGGCACACTTAGTGCACAACTTAGAATAGGAACTGCAGTTACGATTCAAGGACTGCCGAAACCTCTGATTGTACTCAGTCTAAACATGAATTTGTTTTACTGAGAAGAAACAAAAAAGCTGTTCATGCATTTACAGTCTAAATGTATTATAACTATATTTTTATACAGCCCACGCTGTATGAATCTGACTCATTTAGCAGTAACTATTTTAGTTTGACACTCAGTTGGCTTGACCAGATTTTTATGTTTGGCTGTACTGTAATCCTATGGTTTATCAAATCTTGATAATTGGTGAATTTTGAATCACCGTAGAATCAGATTTTCAGATTGTGTCTTTTTTTTGTGGTTTTCCACAGTTGTGTTTCTCTGTTGGCCAGAGTCTTGGTGAGAGAACCAGACGGGAACTTTTATTACCAGCACTGATCAAACAAACTGATGTAAGCTGACTGTGAAAGGTAGTGGGGGTAAGATGTTGGAGTTGACTCACAGACTCCTGGAAAAGTAAAGTAACCATTTAGCTCAGACTTGGAAAAGTGTGTGGGCCTTTTTTTCCCTTTTTTTTTTTTAGAAATGGACATTTTAGTAGCTGTCCTTAGGCTATCAGACTGCCTGCTCAGTTTTCGCCCTTGTGCTGTTTTCAATGGGCTAAAACCTCGTTCAGCAACACTGTTGGGTTAGATGGCATGGTCTAATGCGGTGTGTATAGAGGACCAAAGTCCCTCGGCCACTGCCATGGTGATGAATGATGTTTGCACTTGTCTGCCCGTGCAGCTTAGTGTAGTGAGGCGTGTGTCTTGTGTTAGCCCTGCGTCAACAGAGATAACCAGGGTCGCACATGTGCAGCTGCAGACAATGGACCATGGAAAGCCTTCAGCAGCCCCTCACACAGGAGGCTCACCAAAAACGGGCAGCACCAAAAAGTCCTATCGTCCAATGGCGGTTGAGTCTTACAGTTTCACAGAACGGTTCTCTTTGAAATCCAAATTAACTGCACTGACAAAGGAGAGAGTATCTTTCCTTTCCGGATGTTTTGTACTCTGGCACCTTGACGGTGTAAACTCACTGGATACTGAATTATGTTGTACGTTTTGATTCAGCTTCTTTGTGCTTTGTGATGTTTATGGCGAGCACTTTCCTTCATTTGCTGCTGAGAAGCCATGTTCATGTGTTTCACCGCCGTTATTGCAGGCAACACTGAAACTGCCAACAGCGCGGAGAGCATTTGACTACATTCGTGGACAATATGCAATGAAAATGATTACCATTACAGATAGGCTTCCCCTGTGTCTATTTAATTAAGGTGGTCACTTAAGAGCTGTTGTTACTGCTGAAATATAACTGTATGAATCCTGAGGATCCATTCGGATCAGAGACCTATTGGCAGAGCCAACCACAGACCATCTGGTGCTTCATAGGTTTTTTTGGATGGAGGTCTTGAGGTCTCCCTGCATTTTGAGTAGTTTAATGCGTCAGATTAACATTTGAGTTCTCCACATGATCCCAGGCTTTATCTTATCATTAAATATGCTTTGTCTATCGCTTGTCCAGTTTATGCACCTGTGACGCAAGACGCAAGTCATTGAATAGAGGCCAAGAAGTGACAGCTGTTCAAAGTTTTCACCGTGTCCACCCTCTTGTCTACCCTCTTATCATTTAGCATGCCAACAAGTAGTGTCGCTGCAAGTTTCTTCATGCATAGTGTTTCTCTCTCATGTATGACATGGAGACAATACTCCAGGTCACTTTCCCATACAGCAGCTCCCTCCCCGGTCCTCTAAAGCTCTGTCCCGGCTTGCTCTTTTGGCAAAGCACCATGCCCTGCCGCTGCTCCATTAGGCAGGACTTTAATCCCCATTATTGCCAGCAGGCTGTGATGTTGTGACTCTGCTGCCCACGACAAGGCCAGCTTCATCTCTGAGGGATTTGCAGTTTATTACAGTGCATAATAGAGTTCAATGTCATTTGTTTGCACATAGACACCACCGGGATCTCAAACAGCCGCTCCCACAGTAGAATGATGCTTTTATGTACCAGTGTAGCTGACAAAGCACACATCGGTTTTTCCACAGGCCAAATGTCGTTTTAGATGGTAAGGCTACTTTGATGCAAACTGGTAGACGAGTACAAGTATCCTAACAAGTAACAGCTGGTTTATTGGCTCAGATCATTTTATTTTCTATAGTGGTTTGCTGTTGCAAGCATGTGAGTGCCTGAATGATGGTTGGCCTTTGGGTGAATGGGGACCGAAGAGAACTCATTGCCTCAGTCTAGGACCTGTAAATAATACATGTACCTTTTAATGGCGTTTTTAACCATTTCCATGTTGCTCAGACTACAGAATCTGGGTCAGTGTGACAGCCACTGGAAGCACAGCATGTCTTTTAATATTGTCAGTGGGTGATGACATGGAGTGTAATCCCAGGTCGGGCCCACTCATCTGTATTAGCTTTTCCATATAGACTCTCAATCATTTTTAAACAACTGATCCCTCCTTAATACAGCACTTTTTAATCTGTGGAAATCTCATACAGAATGCTTACGTCCTGTTTAAACAGCATCGAAACAAAAACTCTGTAGTGTCCTTCATTTGCCATTGCCACTGTGAATGACAGCTGGTATTACAGTGAATTAATATTAGCTGATGGTCAGAAAGAGGATGTGGCTAAAGCTGTGCTAATACTCTTTTGACAATGAGATGTTCAAGGGGAAGAGCATGCATGAGGGAAATGTATTATTAAACCACTGTCCATTAGGTTAGTGGGTCTCAATCCTGGTCCTGGACTACCCCAACACTGAGTCTATGTCTCCCAGATCACCATTGGCACCCTTAATTTGACTAGTCAGTTGTGAGTAGAGAAGGGAGAGCTGATGAGATTTGTCCTTTATCCCTTTGTAGCCCAGAAATATTGTAAATCTGATCAGCTTTTTTTTAAAACCATCATTCAAAACCCACACAAAATGTAGGATATTTGTATTGAGATCTATGCTAATTTTTTCATCTTAGAAGTCTGCATATTGTAATGAATTTCAACTAACAAAATGTAAATATAAAAAGTCCTGTGTACAGGAAAATATCTGAATGGGCTGCTGAAGTACTGCCCATCTATATTTTAAGATTATATATGGGCAAACATCTTAAAAAGTGTTGACATGGGCAATAGTTTAAGATTTTTTAGATGTGGAAATAGTCCTGCCAAGCCACGTGAAATGTGTTTTTGGAGTCTTCTTTGGTTGCCATGCTGGTACACATGGTACTTTGATTCAGGTCAGCCCAAGCAGCATGTAATTTGCAGAATTTAAATGGTGTGGAAACCTCACCCTTCGGCCACAAACCAACATTGTGCCATTCAGCCTTGGTCCAGAATGATTTTTGGAGTGCACACCAAGTTGCAGCTGAACTCCCAACTTTTGCTGTGCTTCCTGGGTTTTAAGTGTTGTGATTAATGGCGGTTTAACTCACAAACGTACCTGCCAGGTAACCATTAGAGGTATTCTTGCATATTTGGCTCACACAGCGTACATTTTGATGAATTTAGCCAAGGCTGCCTGGGTTCAGTACAATAGCTTGCACTAGATCGGGACTCCTATTAATGGGCTTGTGTCACTGTGACTGCCTGGAAGCAAACTCCAAGTGTGGGGCAGTGGGTTATGAGCACAGGGGCTGAGGGCATCCAGCACCAGGCAACACAGAGATGAAATATGTTGCTGGTCAGCATGGCACAGATCCTCAGGGACACATTATTCTCTCCCCCAGATCAATCAATGCCCTCAGCGTCTGTTTTCTCTTTGAGAAGGCTATGTTCTCAAAACTATTTTGTTAAGTTCCAGAAACCTGACTCAGCACTTTAACTGTCTCTTCTGTACACATACTGTTGGGCAGCAATGTGTAGTGTTGATACATAGTTAAATTCTTTATGATTCGTTTTTATCGAACTGTGGATTCTGGCAATTACGTACAGAAAAGATCTTGATGGCCAATGTTCAGTAGCGTCGGAGCGTATTTGCACATGCATAACCGTTACTGCACTATAAACCTCTTACCGGAAACATCTGTCATTAATTACATTCAAGCACATGTGGAGGAAATCCCAACCTCTCATCAATAGGAAGCGAGCTCTCAGGACCAGATTCTCCATTTAGATGAATATTTGTCAATTCTGAACACAGTGCTGATCAAATGGAAATATGGAGATTGAAAGTATTAAAATTCGTAACATCAAAAACAAAAGATACTCGCAGTGGAGTCTCAAAAATCATGGACCAGAGATAGAACGAGTGCAACTGGTGGAAACGAGCCGTAGCACACGTGAAAGCCAGTATTGCACGTGGGTTAGAGAGCTCAGACATCATGTCCGTCTATTTATAACCTGTGTGTTTAATTTAGTCAGTTTTAGGTATAAATGGCAAACAGACCTCACTGGCCTGTGGTTTGACCAAATGGACAAATATCCTCCCGGCCCCCGGCCAGCTGATTTCCTTTGGAGTCCACATCAAGCTGTTTGGAGTGTTTCAATTACCAAAATTTGCATTAAGGTCGACAGACTACCAATTTCCAAATAGAACCAGGCAGTTATTGCTTAGCTGTGTAATAAATGCATAACGAAATTGCATCGTACTCATCACTCAGCAAAGCAGTGTGGAAAAATTATCATTGTCTGTATTTTATTGTCACTACAACAGAACAGGATATTAAGCCTTTCAGGGTGAGTTTTATACTTTTCCTGATTATGTAGTTTGCTGTGATTTAAGTGTGTTGACTGTCAGAACACCAGGCATTTTGCTTAAAGGAATGGAAGAGTGCATTCTTGACCTCTGTCTTGTTATGTTGTCTACGGAAGAATGATGTATGGACATTTTGATTCATTTCAGCCTGGTAAAAAAGTCTTTTACATCATTCTTCATCTGTTTTAGGTCAACTTTAAATTCTATTTTCGTTGTTTGCTGATGATGGTGAAAGTCTGCTGTTGTGGAACTTCCTCTCACCTCCTACCAAGAACATTCTTTTTTATTGGATCCATAACATTAAGCCCTGCAGGAAAGTAAATGCCAGGCATGAAGTCAAGTGAAGAGGTCCACACAGGAAACACATGCTGTTCCTAAATCACTGCTAGGAGGTCTTGTTGCTCAAATGTTGTTTCCTTTAGAAATCTCTCACAATTGATCATATTTTATTGCCTGGATTATGTGCAAACTTTTGACATTTCAACAGCTTTGTTGCTAGACACGTGTGAATTTTAAACCAAACTTGCCCTATTTTGCTTTTATGACAGCTAGTGGTTGATTGTGGTCTTGCAAAGGGAGACGTGTAGTAAAAGAGGGCAGTGAACAATAGATGAGTGCATGGCTTCATCCATGGTCCTGGTGCATACCGTCTGTTACAACAGCCCACACTGGGTTTGTGGTACAGCAAAGCCCCGCATCAAGCCTCTCAATGTGCCGTAGGCCCCTCTTTTATTTCCCACCCAAAAGCAATGGGATTACAGTCCCAAAGGCGAAGGGGGACAACGTTAGACTCAAAACTGCCACCCCCAGCAATGTCTTTGTCCTGGCGCACTCCAGCCCAGAGCCCTTACTGGCCCCAAATATTACATTGCTACAAGAAGCAAGTTGGGGGGAAAAGCTGTTTACTTTTTTTTTTACTATTTGGGGGGTGGGTGGGGCAGTGGTATTTGATGTACAGGAGGCCCAGTTACAGGAGCAGATCCCAGCTGGGCAGGAACCCAGAGGTCAAGGGCAAAGATCTTTTATTTTTATTATGTAATTCCCCAGTGGGACATTCTAAGATCCACAGTTTGGCAGAGTGGAACTAGACTGGATAGCCAATCAAATGGCTGCGTTCCTCCCCTGGAGTCAAAGCACTGCTGAGCAAACATGTCCACCCCACAGTTTATTTGCATTGGCCAAGTTAGGACAGTCTGTTGTTGGCTAATCAGAGAGTGTCTGTGGAAACTTTGCTGGAGACTTGATAGTTAATTCTGTCGATTGTAAAACAATGGCTTCTTCCGCGTAATAAAGTAAGGCATTTCTTCACATTAACGCCATTTCCTCTCTGTTGTATGTATGTTTGATGTGTGCTTCCTCTGTTTTTATGTCAAGGGGGGGACACGTGCAGCCAAAATGGAGGTGAAGACGTCACTTCTAGATAATATGATCGGGGTTGGCGACATGGTCCTCCTAGAGCCCCTGACAGAAGACTCGTTCATTGACAACCTGAGGAACCGCTTCGACCACAACGAGATCTACGTAAGTGTGCAATAAGTAATGTGCCCGAGAACTTAATCTCATCTGTGTTATATTGTGTTACATCCCTCTCCTCACCACTAACTCTGAAAATGGATACAGCAGACTCCCCTGAGGGTGCATCCAGATACTTTTCTGAACTCTATTGTTCCACCATTCACTCTTTTTAGTTCTGCCTCTACAAAACAGTGGCACGGATGCAGACACCACAGCAACCAAGCAATCAATAAATCACATCACTCGGGAATGTAAATGTTGCCTTTAAATGAGGCAGAAAATCCAGAGCTCAGAGGCATGAACGCTGTCTCACAGACAGAAGTGGGGGTTTGGGTGCTGGTGAATTCCTAGATCCCATATCTGTAATGGGCTTGATGCTGTGGCACTCCACGTCTCTTCTCCTCTGCAGATCGTCCGCTCCAAACGTCAGCCGGGATGATTACAGCCCTGCTCTGGTTGCTGTCGGTTGACAGGGCTCAGGGCCCAAGAGATGATGTCACCACACCGAAAGCCGATTGGCTCAGCAGTGCACTCAATATTTTGTTGAGATGTAGCCCACATCCTGCTGAGGAATGGGAACGGTGTGATGTCTTGACATCTCTATGGCAAAAATTTTCTTTGTCCTAAACATGGATTTTTCTCCCCCGGTTGATGCTGAGTTAACTGTTGTGGAATTAGTTTAAAGAAACCCGCACAGCTGGACATTTTAAACATTATGTGTAATAAAATCTCTCCCAATGTTACTGTTTCCATTACATTATTTTGTAAATCTCAGTTATTAGTTTCCAGAGTGTGAAGTGGAAATTTGAATAGCACCGCCGTGGAAAGGTGAATCACGTGGTTCATAATGGAAGCTTAAGGGGTGGCATAAGTGGCTCCTCAAAAATGGTGACCAGCAAAAAACCCAGTAAGCCTGTACTTATCCAATAAATCTGTGGTGTACAGTTCTCGCATGTGGACATATTTTTCCCATCCTGAAAAACCCCTCACTTATGTATCATATGACACTCAGAACACAGTAGAAGAAGCATGGCTTTGTTTTGTGACAGTGTGACATGTATCGTATAACTGCATGGAAATTCAAAGAGACTGATGTTCAGCCTCTTAACTGCTCCTAAAATCGAATCTCAGTTATGTGCTGAGGAGGACACACAGATTAAAGGTCGGACACGGACACGGCCACGGCCACTCTCTTATCCCCTAAAAGCCCAAATCTACCCACTGATTCTGGATTGTGAGTTTAGTGTTTAGCAGGAAGGCCAACGTTTGTTGTCTGTATTTCAAAATACTTTCACGTTAAACGCTGAATTGCCCCAAATTATTTTGTTGCTTTCGTAATTTCGCCAGCGTAAGCGCTTTTTGTGTGTGTGTGTGTGTTTGTATGAGCTCTGAACAAATCATCAGATTTGTTCCACTTGCACACATGGTTTTCAATCTGATTTGAGTCTAATTTTGAACTGTATCACGCTGTGAGAATGCTCAGATTTGTGCTTTTATTTATTTATTTTCATGTCTGACCTCCTTGCTAAGTGGCTCACATCACTCTTGTCATAGTTCGTGTCAGTACCTGACGTCTCAGTAAAAATAAACATGGAGGACACCTAAGTTTCCATCCAAGCTAAACTGGAGGAAATGAATCACCAGCAGCACAAACAGCAAATTTCCAAGAAATTGCGTGAGAAATGCTTTAGCTGGGTTCAATTTTATTTATCTGACTGTCACACGCATGATTTTTGTGTTGCACAGGCTAACATTTGACAAAAAATGTGTGGCAAATTTTTTTGTCAAATGTTAGCCTGTGCGGTTTTAAGTTCAGAAATGTTTGCAGGTCACTTACGTGAACCATCATAACAAAACGATTTGAGATGTTTTTGTTTGTTTGATGGGGTCTCGATGTTTTGTAATGAATCTGAGTCCTGTCAGTCTGATTGGCTATATATTTGTTAAACTGAGTTTATATAATGGTTGAGCCTGTCACCTGTAACTCATTGCTCCTGGCCCTGGATCTTAACCCTGTGTACTTCTTTATTGTTTTATAACTGTGACCAATGTTCCCTGTAGCTCCACAGCCCCTGATTATGATTATTTGATGAAGAATCTATTAGCATATTCATGAAGTAATCTTGAAACAAAGACTGGTTATTATCGGCAGAGGCCGGAAAGAAATATATCATGTCTTGCCTTTTTTATCTGTTGTTTGTCCGAAGAAACTGTCATTGACACTTTACTTGCACCGTGACTCTTTCCCTGCGTGCACTTCAAAAAGCCCCATTTTGCCTCCTGTGTGCTTTTTAACGAGAGGCTGTGGGCAGCAGTTGTACAGCCACGGGTAAGGCCAAGCTCCACTTCTGTCAGAGTGGCTTATGCAACTGCCATTGCCATGGAAAGTGCTGAAAATGGCTTGTGATTGATGTGTGAAAGTGTTGTCTGGGCTCTGTTTTGAACGTAGGAGGATGGCGAAAATGGTGGCTGGATCCATTTGCTGTCAGGAAGAGCCAACGCATGTCATCTGTTTCAAAGAGATGGTGTGAATCTTATGTAATTGAGGGATTCTGTGAAATATAAACATTGGAAGCGTCTGTGCAAAGGTGTGGGTTTTGTTTTTTAATAAAAATCCACCTCAAGTATGTTTGATTAGATGCTGGAATTGTCTGTGTAAATGAGCAGACCCTAAAATGGAAGGGATTTTTCAATCCTTTCAAAACAAAGATTTTGATTATTGGCTTTTAAAAAAGGATCTGTTTGACAGAATGTTTTCACATTCAGACATGTTCATTACTTTAAAACTTGCTTGAACTCAGTGACTTCCTCAGACTCGATCTTTACTGCCAACTCTATAGATTCTATAAATTTTCCTTCAGGCATTGCATGTCTGAACGCTGCGTCAGGAATACTCAGCTGGGACGACCCGGGGGGAAACAGAATTCCCCTCGCCTTGACCTAAAAAGTGAGCAGATGGGAGACAAACTCTGTCATGCCTCTGCAGTGTGTGTAATAATTTGAGTAGCCATGCTGCCTGCTGACCTTTAACCCTAACCTTCTCCTTGCAGACATACATCGGCAGCGTGGTCATCTCCATGAACCCCTACAGATCCCTGCCCATCTTCACGCCAGATAAAGTGGAGGAGTATCGCAACAGGAACTTTTATGAGCTCAGTCCACACATGTGAGTCCATTTTATCTTGATTTTGAACCCCTTAGATTTGTTCAGGGACGTCTAACTGCACAGTTGGACATGTGACCAAAGACCGCCATAAAAACTTTCCCAAGATGTAGTGTGAATGAACAGGACGGAACCATCATGCGTTGAATATATACACAGATTTGAGCAAACCTCGGTAAGGATTAACAGTTTTAACACAGTGGCTAATGGGAAGGGGTTGGGGATTGAGATCAGAGGGACACGACTTGTGTGGAGAGTCGGCCTGGTGTGCTTGTCGGCCATTCAAGCACCGTGCCATCTGTTCACTGGTAGCACTGAGCCTGCAGCGAGGGGCTGCCTGGATAAAACAAAGCCCAGCACTCGTCAATTAGCGTGCAGTGTGTAAAGGCTCTGGCTGAGCGACACCGTCTTTGTCCCAATAAAGACACGCTCCCTGCTGGCAGAAAGCGGCAAAGCTGAATGGACTACTTGACACTCTTTCATACTGTTGTGCACGTGATAATTTTTCCTACCAGGATGCATTGGGGATTTTTTTTTTAGCAAATTCTACAAAAGTTGCATACGGTTACTTTGAGGAATATGTCATATCATTGCAATGGGGTGAGAGCGGTATCCAAAAGGAAAACGCTATCACAGTTATTCAAATAATTTGTGTTTGAGGCCAAGCACCGCACACACGACTCAGAAAACAGGCACCTCCAACAGTTCAGCCCAACTAAACCCCAGTCCCTAAAAGGTTTAAGAGATTTTTGAAGCATAGCATCCATTTTTAATACATTCTGGTTCCATCTCGCAACATTGTTTATCATTCATTACTTTCATTTTTTTTAGAGCTTCAATAGTTTATGCTTGGGTCTCTGCAGTATTATGTACTGTGTAAGCTTTCCCTCTCCTTATGTTAAATATTTTTCTAATATACTATGTTTATTACCATTTTTGGAATTTGCCCAGTTGTGAACTGCTAAATTTTAAGCATGATAAAATGTACGTTTAAATTTTCAGCATCTGCGGCCTTAGATTAGCCATGGATTTGCTGGCTTGGTAAATATTTTAGGTCTTGGATTTTGTTCAGTTTTCATTCTTTGCTTCTCTTGATACAACAGAGCAGTTGCTTGAGCTGGTGGGATTATATGTGGGATTAGGAAGGAGAGCTCATCTGATGAACTCTGGGGATACATTTCATCCTCTCTTAGACAATTAGGTTAAACCCTGTCTGCACGATAACCGCGGTTTATAATGAAGCATCGGGGTCATTTGACTGTGGCTCGACTGCTCAGAGTCAAACATTTTTTAACTGTATTTAACTTGAGAGGCAAAGGTGTCAGATTTAGCCGCATATTTAATTGTGTTCATTTTATAGGCAAAGAGTTTCTCCTCTCACTGTGTACTTGAAGGATTATAGATGACTATAAAGAGGCATATGTATCGCACCAGATGGCTGTTAAGCCCGGCTGATGAGTTCCCAGCTTCTGTAGTTTTAAGTTCTATGTTTGTTAATATTTTGGTTCAAGTTTACGCATACACATAACATGCTGAATGTGAGTATGTGGTCATAAACACTCCATCCTGCTGTTCAGTCACCTGAAGTCAGGGCATCTTCGCTTGAGGTGAAGCACCATTTGGGTGTCGTAGTTGTCATTTATTGTTGTCCTGCACATTTTTCGCTTTTTTTGCATTTGATTTTGATTTACTCAGATGGGTGTTCTTTTGGGAAAAGTTTGTTTAATTTGGGATATTCAGTGTTTGTATTTTAAATAAACATTTAAAAGCACAACACCAAAGTGGCTTTGTGTGTTTTCAGTCTGAAACAAATGAGTCACGTAAGTTTGCCGTATTTCTTACAATAATCGCAACATATCGACATAAAGCGTGAAGCCAGTTGCATTGTAGACTAACGGGCAAACGTAAGATACTTGTTAACCTCTCCTAATCCTTTTCCAACCAGCTGGCATTGATCTGCATCTTAAAGGGATACATCAACCAAAACATTTTTAGTATCAAGTACCCTGATCGTGTAAGCTATTAATCTGTCTTATGTCAGTACGTCCTTTAGTAGGGAGACTATGTTTGTCTTAAATTCACGCCACTACTCAGTCATATATTCAACATCAGACAGAAGATGTCCTCACATGTTTCTCAAACGAGCCCTGAGGCACTGTCTGTTGTCTGCCACAGTTGGTCAGACTATGGCTAAACACACAACTCTCCTTTGTTGTATGCACAGCATGTGAGCAAAAAAAACAAAAAACGTCATAGTTGTTTCTGGTGCACTGCATTTAAAGCGATGTGACTCCAAGATGACCACAACCACTGCTCTGCAAAGCGTGAAGCTTTACTTTACTGTGCTTGGCCGTGATTTCTGTGCCTTTGAGTCCGAGTTAAGGACCTTTTTGTGTGTGTGTGTGTGTCACACCTGCTCCAGTATCCCCAGAGGAGGAGCAGTTTCTGTGTGGTGGTAGAGTGGGTGTGGTTCTGCACCTGGTCTCCATCTCTAAATTTGCCAGTGCCTGGCAAGTTTCATTGTACAGCCTCTTACGAAAACAGCAACGCTGGAAAATGTATGTATACAAAACATGGAACATTTTCAGGACCTGCATAATATGATTCAGGTTCATTACCGGGAATAAAATAAAGTTATGCATCAAGTATGGTCTTATTCAACATTTGTTTTGCCTTTCAGTGATAATGAAGGCTTTAGATTATTCACATTTCCTGTTATAATTCTCCATCCTCTTGTTACATTTGGCCACTCATGTATCATCCAATTTCTCTTTCTGGACAAATGAGGACAATTTTCTCCTCCCAGATGAGACCTCATTAAGAGACTGGTGTTCCCTTCAAACACACACACTTTTCAATCTCTGTCCTGGAGACATACAAAAGATGACTAAAGGCCATCTGCAAGTCTGCTGGGCTTTTAGAGAGGCCAGTGATTAGTGCACCTAATGCTTGCACGTTTGTGTGTGTGTGTCTGATCTCTAGGGTAGTATCATATTTCCATGTGTAATGAGGTATTGAGACCCCTGGTGCTCTGAGTGCCATCAGAACATTGGCCACATGGGGCATCATGGTGGGCTAATGGAGCCTGGTGCAGGACATATGTCAGGGCTCTCAGCTGTCATCCACATGGTTATGACGATGACGGCAAGTATTCCAACAAAGGGAAAACTGCTTTGTTCAACTTTTGACAGATTATTTCAAGTCAGTTCATGTCAGAGGTTAAGGTTATATTAAACACGATCATTGGTTATGATTAAGTCCTGATGAGCCGATGCAGACAAGTAAATCACATTTACAGACCTTTGCTACCGACCCAGTGCAGTGTGTATTGTGTGTCGTGGTATTGCTTCAGTGAAACAGTTTCAGTAGGTAGCCAATCACAATCTGCAGAGCTGCATGGAACCTGTACGTAGGTAGTTTAAAGTGGGCTCTCGTTGAGATGGCATTTTGACTCAGGTGGGTAGAGTGTGTTGGCGTAATGTTGCGCTCGGTGAACATTGAGAGAGATGATTGGAAATGAAGGTGAAACAGCCCCCTCACTCCTGCTCTCTTATAATAATAGCAGACATTTAAAGTCAGGAGCTGGGTTTGTTTCGGTCCTCTGAAATGCATTAATTTTATTAGATGCATGCAGTCCTGTTCTCTGTGGCATCTGTTGATGGAACCTCTGTCACAATTAGGCAGGTGTATATGCAATGTACACAGACTCATTTGTGAGAAAATTGGCCCACATATGGGAAACATCACCCCTGCCTCTTCTGTACTCGGACTTGTTATTTGCTACAAATGTGGAATGTGCACAGTGACAGTCCACACAACAGCTCATAGTTAAATTGGAAAATGGTGAAGCTTGTAAATTGAGTGAATAGGCAAATGCAGACAAACTTATGACTCACTGAGATCGAATATGAGAATATCGAGATGAAGAGATTTGCTTTGGGTGTCATTTACACCCCTGAATTCTAGCTAAAGCCTTCTCCTTTTGTCTGGGACAGGTGTTTACACACATAAACACACCAAGTCTTAATCCTCTGTGTCTCCTATTCTTTACATAGAAAACACATAGACATCACTGCATCCTTTCAAACAGCCCAATTTTACACAGTGTAGGAAATCTAATACCTACTAATGTAACAACTAGACCAGGGCTCGGTGTTAACTCTAAACAGAAAAGTAATTAATTCCTATTCTTTTTGTTTTCAGAGATAAGGCACGACCATACCAGTGGCTGTATAACACGACACTGATTAAACATTGTCTGCCCTCGGTCATTTATTGCTTTCGTGAGTCTTTTACCGATCTCCTATAGTCCACAACTGACCAAAACCAAAGTAGATTCTTTCCATTCATAGTGAGAACAATGGCTGCCTACCTTATATCTGTGTACACAGCTTGCATAACGACACGTGACATGACAAAGAGAACAAAAAAAGCTCTTCAGATCTATTTGTCGAAGTAAATTCTTGATATGGGGAACCAAGGATCTGCAAATTCTGGCTGAGAGCTCCTGGTATGTGTGCAGTTGAGTTCATTTTGCAATTATGTGAAACAAAAGCAGAGAATCTTCACATTCACAAAATGATTGTCTCTCTAATTTGGTGTGCCCTCTTGCGTTCCTCTTCCTTGGCCCCCTACGGTTTGCTGAGGGGAGTTGTAAACAGCTACATGCTGCGTCTATGACACATGATGTCTCCACCCACCTCTGCAGTCCTACATCGTCTGTGGGACTGAAGAGGTGGGTGGCGAGTAAGCTTCTCCTGATGCAGCCTCCAAACAGCGGGGGCGTGGTGGTGGTGGAGGGGGATGGCGGGGTCGTATATGTGTGTGTGTCGTCGTAATCTCAACACGATTAATCAACTGTAGAAACAGCACTTTTATTTCTCTCCATGGAGTGCAGAGAGAGTGTTGGAAAGAAAGCAAAGCACTTACGACAAATGTAGCCCTTCATAATTCTTCATAAAACGTAATAATTTCACTACCACTCTTGGCCGGTTGCTGCGTGAAACTGGAGTGCCTGGCAGAGAGTTGTCATACACAGACCCCATAAATCGGTCGGTGGGAAGGGGGTTTCCACTTCCCTGATGAGGCATAATGAGGCCCTCAGGCTTCCCTTGGAGGGAAAAACTCATGGGATGCTTGTGTTATCCCCCAGATCCTGCCTCTCTCTTTGCAGGTTCCCAATCCTAACCGTAGGAGTCACTGGTTTAGCCACAAAGACTACAGACTTTGGCCAGCTAATTGCATCCCTAGGATCGTAATGACTGAGTTGGACGTACCAGTACCAGGATGCAGACCCAGGTGCCTGCATTGGGTGCACAAGAACATTTTTACGTGAAAAATGAATAAAATGTCATTCAGCTAAGGTCTTGGCCATTTATTAGTAATTATTAGTATGTTCAGAGGTTATCTTTGATTCACATTGAGATGGTTAATGCTCTCCGGCCAATCTGTAAAATCTGAATGTGGGACTTGGGACTTCACAGGAGAACACAGACAAACCCACCATTTGTCCTGTCTTTCATTCTTTTGTTGAGTTGAGTTAAAGCATAAGTTAATGCCTTTCAAGGAGCTTTTCAGCTGTGACCCTGGTTACAATCGGGCCAGTGTCATGTTTGCTTTCCTCATTGTTTACATTCCTAAGTGGTACTTCCCATGACTGCAGCTTAGCATGGTCATTTAAAAACCTCATCATCTTGTACTCCTCCCATTGATAAGTGTGCACGGTGCGATCATTCACATCAATCAGACGGGCTTTCCAATGCATTTGGAAGTGCTTTAAGTAGATTGACGATTGCACTGGCTGTGGAAATGCGGCGGAGTCACTAATTTAGCTCTGCGACGCTGTCATTAGCGCGGTAATGCTTGCATTGAGACTATCCATGCAACTCAGTTTTGTTGATGAAGAGTTGCATACTAAAGCACAGACCTGCATGTGAACAGTCACTTTTCAATGTTAAAATAACTGCTTTGATAATAGTAAATTTTATTGGTCACGCACATGCTTTTTGCCATCCGTTGGTATCATCAGATTGATGGCCGTAATCAAAACTGAAAATATGAGTCACATTTACTCGCTCTCAATGCTGATTAGCTGGCCATGCTGTGATTAAGCCAATCCTGTCAGTGAGTAACAGTTTATGAAAGGTTGAACCAGAGCCATTATTCTTGTGCTTTCCAACGCCAATATTCCAGTGTGATGTGTTCATTTTGGCCTTAAGAATCTACCTCTCTCAGCCATATTGCTTTCCTCTGGACCTCCTCCCCTTTGGACCCCTTCGTTTCCTGGTTTTTAGGAGTGTAAGGTGTCAAACTCCAATGTGGTGCCACTTTGGGCCCAATGTTGGCTTTGTGTGTCTGTTTGGGCCTGCTAATGTCCACATAGCCTCAAATAACACAGTTTTATTGCAAAGTGTTGAAATTGCCAGATAATTTTTTGGGGTATGCGTTTTACAGTTTAAGATAAATACATCTTATATGGTTTCATAGAAGAGAGACAAAGTGACAAATTTTTTCCAGTTTTCCATTCAAATTATATACAATACTGTGCAATTTTGTAGTTCTAAATCCCATAGACAATACATAATGATGGACAAATGTCTTCTACACGTGGATTCCCACATTTCTGCCGAAAGTGTCTCAGAAAAGTCAGTGTGTTATTTTGAGGATGTTTTGCTACCTTACTCAGCATGCTTATTTCCTGCTTTTCCAAGGATCAGACAAACAGCTTGGATGTGTGTTTTCCCCTGCTGCGGAAAAATAAATTGCTGCACAGCAAAATAAATGAAAGCCCTGGACCCCCTCAAAGTCCCCTGTAGGAGTGGGAGAGCAGCAATGAGTACTTGTTGTCTGAAACAGTTTGTGGTGGGTGTTGAGTGAGATTTAAGGCGGCAGTATACTTCATCCTGTAATTTAGACAGAGGGATGGTATTTGTTATCACCTAGCTAATTACACACAGAGAAGTCTGTTTTTTTTATAATCTTATCTGCACAATCTTGTCAGGTATTTGTTTCATTCCTTCTCTTCGTGAAGGTCCAACGTCTCTATAAGAAGGCTCCATCAGACATGCCCTCATCGAGCTGGTGGAAACCCCTTTCCCACAAGTCCTTTCGGTGCAGTGATTGGTTGGGTGTGATGAGGTGTGAATGTTGGGTATGATTCAGGTTCTCTCTCTCTCTCCAGCACTTTCTTTTCTTACCAACACTTTGCAGGGAGAAGGTAAAGTGTGTGCCGTTGTTTCCGTTTATATTGAGATGTGTTATTTATATTGCATTCGTGTGAAGACACAATAACCTTCCAGTGAAGTGAAAGTTTGTGTCTCTCTCTCCATTTATATGCTCAGACACCTTTCACCCCCTCCCCTCTCTGAAACAGCAGGCCTTCTCCTCCACCTTCCTGTTTGGCCGTTCCAAAAAGGCATAAACATTGTTTTACAGAGTGAGTTGGATGAGCTGCATCAGATGAAGTCTTTACCAGCTGTTTGGTAACACAGCACTGTCCAAAGCACAACACAGATGGCCAGCATCTGTAGAAACCAATATACTTGAGGTGTGTCACCTGTTTATGCTCTGCCCTCCCACACTCTTAGGTTCATAATCAACCTTTCTGTCGGTACTACACACTCTTTCCACCTGGCTATACAACATCAGGAACGAGTTCTTTGGTGCTCCATCCAAACCGGATGGATTTCCTGAGTCCCCCGGAGAAGCCAGATCACACAGAGTAGCACAGGCCACGGTGGCGCCATCAATTCCCCATATGTAACCCCTCTGTAGAAATGAGGCTGAATTTAGCAGATCAGGGTTGAACCATTTTATGACTGGAAAGACAACAGTCAATATTCTTTTTGTAGAAATAAACACGCCGATGCAGGGATACCCCGGTGTTGAGCCGCATGTCAGTAGCCGTGACTGACGGCCTTTAAGAGAGATCATATTTTGTTTGCACAGGGCCTGTCATCTCTCCAGAGCTGGGTGGGCCCTGCACCAGCCCATACATTACAGCTTCATTAGCATCTACAAATCATGGCTTTAAAGTGTGCTGCGTCTGCCCTCAGTGTGCCCCACCCTTTAAGATGCACAAGCAGCAGGCCCAGTGTCCCAGTAACCAGACTGGTAGGGACTATTTTCTACTGCTTACCTCATGCTACTGTGGCTTTGTGTTCACCACTGCCACGTGCACGTCCAAATTACAGCTTGCTAGCAGATGTGAAGCGGACGAGCCAAACACCACTCCTGCTTCAAGGTCCTATCCCCGTCTAACCCTTCACCCCGCCCTGCTCCAGTCCGTCTCACACCAATCAGGGTGGCCACTCCTGTGCCTCATGGTTCCTGCCTGTGGTTCATCTGGCTTTGAGGATGACCTTGATACCTTTGTTTTGTTTTTCTTTGAATATAGCTATGTTCATTGAGGTAATCAGCTTGGGCCCAATGTTGTCTGTCTGGTCACATATAAATAACATCGCCACAGTCTCAAATTTAAAACTAAATTTTTTATTTAATTTGGGATATGATGCTTTTTTAATAAAGACACTAAAGGAGAAATTGACCCCAAAACAAACAATCCTGTTAACATTGGGGCTTCTGGTGGTACTTGTGAATTTCAATTAGCCATTTCTTTTAGTTTTTAATCCATTAGATAATGAACAATAGTGTATGAGTCTTGTATGTGGATTCATAGAAGTGACTCAGAAGTATTATTTTGAGGATGTGTTGCTTCCTTATTTAGCATGCTTATGTTTATTTTCCTGTTATTTACAGTTCTGCTTCTTCTTTTTTTACTTTTTCTTGTGTGAAGTGATGCAGCCTTCCGTCTTGATCTTGATGATAACATGCAGCTGTAGTTAATTCTGCTTTAAGGAGGGGCAGCTCCTTGCTCCTTCTCATGGTTTGTTCGTCTATTCTTTTTTTGGCTATTCATATTCATGTCTATTCATATTCATGTCACTGTGTGTGTTACTGCCTGGGCAGGACACCTCCCATTCCTGTTTTGTACTATCCGTGGTACCCCCCGTGTCCCCCACCGTCCGCACCAGCACACACTGGCCTCCATCGGGGCACGAATAATTGTGTGATGGTTTGCTCATTGTCAGAATCACGCAGACGACGGGGCAGTTTTCACAAAGCAGACATCTGCTGTGCGTCCCTGCACCCTTCAGCAGTGACATAATGTCCCGTGGCCACACGAGGCTAGATAGTTGGTACACAAGAGTGGAGTGATAGGGCCTAGGGATTATTGGAGTTTACAGGGACCAGCTCTGTTGGAGACAGGAAAAAAGTGTTTCAGACGTGTAACTGCACAATTTTGTGGCAGTGGATAAGATTAACATAATGTTCAGCGGGAGAAGACTGAAGGCGGAGCTGCAGGGTTCTGGTCCAGAATGATATGCGACAGTGCAGAACTTTTTAGCTCCATTCACTAAGTCTTGTGGCCTGGATTCTCTTCATCTGGCTGTCCATGTCTTTTCCAATCAGAGGTCAATGTTAGTTCAACATGTTGTCATATGCTTCCAGTTTTACTCGTAGCCACAAAGTCTGCTCTGTGTATTAGTTGATGTATCACACCTTTGTGCATTTAAACGTTAGCTTCTGTTTCTGGTGGATTGTACTGAGGGATCTGTATAATATTGCCAACAACATCATTTGTTGAATTTCTCATACTGATGGTATCGGAATGGTACAAAAACGTACTGCGACAACTATCGGAGCCGCTTCAATTAACATGATTGCAGATTTCTGTCGTTATACTTCATTATTACATTTTTTTTTTTGCATCAGCTCTGGAACAGGAGCTAAAATGTTTCCCGGTTCCTTGCAGCAAAACGTACATTCTTGAAAATGTTCCTGCGGCCTAAAACAGGCCTTCAGTAGTCTTTTTCAACCTGTCCAATTTGGGCTTGGTGCCAGATCATGTCTGTGCTGTATACTTAATCTGACTCCAGTTTTGCCTGTACAAGTACATGCAATGTCAGCAATCTTCTCGTGCGGTAGTGGTTGTTCATCTCAGGCAGTCTGCATTTGTTTCTGCTACATCTGGTGCATAGAAACACTTAATGATATTGCTCACAGAATTGGGAGACTCGGAGTGCCCCTACCCCCACGGGCAGAGAATTAGCCCAAATTAGATGCTTGAGACTACTTTGATGAATTCCTCTAAAATTACCCGAAGCTATATTTATCCGCTATTCCGTGCAGACCATAGGAATTATGATTGTTGTTCTTTGGCTGTTATTTAAACATCTGGGGAAGCTTCCTAATGCTTTTGACTTAACAAAATTTGGAGAATTGACCCATGCTTGAGGTTCATGGGGATTCAATTCATTGTCTAGCTCAAGGACGCTTCAGCAAAGACAAATTTTTTTATTAGCCATGTAGTTGATTGCTCATATTGAGTTTACTTGATTTACCTGATTTACTTTGGCCTCTACTCAATTTGTAATCCCTTCTTTGACAAACGACAAATGCATCATAACCATTTGTGTATGTTTTCCATGTATTTTCCTTCATTTTTTTCCGAAAACATTATGCTTTCTCAGAGCATAGCTTTGCAAATTTTCACATCAACTTGGCTTAATTGGTCTTGGGGACCCATATATTCAGCATTTGAACATAAAGCTTTATTAAGTCTTTGTGGCAGTCGTGGGTGCTCCATAAAGTCGGGAAAACTGATCTCGTTCATTCAGTGCATCGAACTAAAATCAGTATTCTTCAGCCCAAACAGGAAGAAACCCTTGTGGTGTCATAGAATTCAGTTTTCTTGACATTGCACAGTACCCTCGATAGCCACAAAAGTCTTTATGTACTTATTTTGAGCTGTTCAGCAGTGCTCCCCAAGACCAATAAACCATATTTGATATGTAATGTTGGGGTCCTCCTTTTAGTGTGTAAAGGGCCAATGGGCAAATGCTGCACAATCAGCTATTCGTAGACCTGACTCTGGAAAACTCCCTGAGTAATGGAAGTCTCGTGGGCTACCGGAGGCGAAAGTTGGAACATGAGGATTACGACCTGCCAAATGGAAGCAGAGAGGAGCCTTTGCCTTCGTCTCGCCCTCATACTGTTTCTTATTTATGGGTACTTCACATGAAATTATAGACCGTTGTGGTAAAAAACAAAAACTCAACACCATGTTCAACCCATGTACAACTATCATCAGGGATTGTGCACATAAGGAGAACAAATAATATATTGTTTGGGAATCCAGTAGGGGGTGAAACTGCAGTAACTGGTCCCAGTCTCCCATTGTGTCACTGTACTGGAATGTATGACAATAGACATTTCATAACAGGAACTTCATTTAATCCTGCCCTCAGTTATTTTACATTTTCACAGAGTAATGCAGTTATTCAAAAACTGGAATAATTCCATATGATGATATGATTCTTAAATATGATGAAATCAGCTTTGACTCTTTTGTAATTTAGTCAGTTAAAATACCACTTAAGTCAGTCATCAGCACCATCTTAATTAGTCTGACCTACTTCCAAATAGTTTCTGCTCTCAATTCGTGTGTAACCATGTAACCGTTCCTCTCTAGGTTTTGTTTTAACCGCATTAGTTTATGAAACAACGAGGAAATGTTCAGTATTCATAGTATAAAAGCCAAGTCCTAAATGTGAACCAGCAAGTGCAGCTAAATTTGGGTCACCTCGGTTATGTGGTTATCCCACAGATGTGACCTAGTTTAGGACTAAACCAGGCTGTTTAATTTTATTTTATTCTGCTGACCACAAGTGTCCTCGCTGTGTCTTAGGTCAACTGTATATTGTGGTCAAATGCTTTCACTAATCAGTTAATCAGTAAAGGATGACGATTATCCCAAATACCAATATGTCATTTTTAAATGATAATCTCAAAATCTGGCAGTATCTCAGCTTCTTCATGGTTTAATATCACACAATTTCAAGGCTTGGGTTATTGTCTGGGGTTTTGAGGTTGCCATATCTGAAAAGCTTTTGAATTGTGTCTATTTCACTGTTATTACTGTGCATTTTCCAAAAATGTAATGATTTGTAAATACACAATGACCCTAATTGCACTGTAAGGATGACATCAGATTTCTGTATTTTGAACAGCATAATTTAAACGAGTACACTTGTTGAGCGCCTTACGTAATTGCCGAGACAGTTGATGTAATATGAAGACGGATGACTTCCTGCCTTGTGTGTTCCAGCTATGCTTTGGCAGATGAGGCCTACCGTTCACTGAGGGACCAAGACAAGGACCAGTGTATTCTTATCACAGGGGAGAGCGGGGCTGGGAAAACCGGTAAGTACCCTCTAACTCAATCTATCCTAAACTCTGTTTGACCTCCTCACTCTGGTACAGCATCAAACCTGTTTTTAAACATTCATTTCTTCAATCTGATTTGTTCTACCACAGACTTTTACCATGCAATGGACAATAATTCCCAACAATAACCATAAAGAAAAAAACATACCCACGACAGAGAACCCCATAGGACCCATGTTGTGTCAAAGCACCTGCTGAAATGTAGCCGGCAACTATTTATATTTTTGTAATTTCTTCCAGTATAGAAGGAAATGTAACCTACCGCTCCTTAAATGGGTGCTTGGACACCGCATTGCTGAGTGTAATTTTCAGACAGTTCCCTTCAGAGAACTCCCACCCAAAACGGCTTTTTCTCAAATGACAGACTGTAGGTGTATAACGTGCAGCAAAAATGAATTTCGTTGAATTTCTTTCAGGAAACTTCACAAACTCCACCTACAAACCACAAGGAGTTATACTAAGTTGCTAATGTAGAGCGAGATATGGGTCTTTTAACAAACAAGCCTCCATGCGTCACGTCAATATGAAACTTTCCGCTGGACAGTAGCTTTGTAGTTGAAGCTATTCTGTCTCTCATCCAGGCATCTTCATCAGATCAGAACCAACGCCTCCATGACTGTGATGACGCAACTCCATATAACTAAAAAATCCATGTAGGCAGTGCACTTCATTTAATAGAGAAATGTCAGGGCGATAATGCATTTTGCAAGGCTTGAAACACATGGATTCAGAGTCTTCAGGTGTCCTTTGCCTTTTCTATCACTTATAACTGCCTGCTGGCCTGTCATGTACACCAGAAGTGGACAAGCCAAACAGGACTCGCTGTCAGTCACATTCTGAGACATGTCCACCAGCCTGTTCTGACACCGTTTTCTCAAGTCTTTTCAAGGGGCCTTTGAATGTACCATCGGCTCTTCACAGTAGTGCTTAACAGGTTTCATTTCACTGTAGTCAAAACTTGTTTCCAAAGACAACCGTATGATAAGAGTTATCTGACAACCCTCATAGATTTAGATTATATTCATGTCTGATGCCAGTCCTGTTTGGAGGGCACAGGTTGGTACATGACCAGAGATTGAGATTGACTTGTGATAACCCGCAACTGAAGTACCTGTAAAATCATAAAGGTAGACACTTCAAAGTAGACAATAACGGTGTTGCAATGTTGTGGAGAGCAGTAAAAACTCCTGGAGTGTTGGTATTTCCTGGTTTCAGTTGGCTGTGCTGTGTTCCAGGAACAAGCCATCCAACCACAACCTAGAATCTTAGATTAGAGACACAGTGTCATTCTCCCGTAGTCCGGGAGTGTGTCATAAAGTTATTGAACCTTGATATAACCTTGGTATTGAGGTGTACCGTTAAACTTGGTTCTATAGTTTCTGACTGATTTAACGTTGGCCGTTTCTTCATGGTTGCAGTTATTTCGGTTATGGCTCTGAAGTTACTGGCGCCTAGACTTAATGGCAGAGGGTATTTTACTCTGAACTTTACAAACACCACATGTAGTCACCGGTCACAGGAGGGATTTATGAGCACAGTGCCATTTAAATTGGTTAATCTCCCTTTGGTTGCTAGGGATGGGGAAATTTCGACAAACTGAAAAAGCACAACTGCCCATGACAGTTTTATTGATAAAAGTTTAAATTCATTCACACTCTCATTCAGTGAAGTGACAATTTTATTCAATGAAATCTTATTGATATTTTTAATTTTGTTTAAAATGTCATGTTTTTGCTTGTGAATAATGCATGTAAACATGCGGTTAACAGTCTTTTGACAGTATAATTTTGTAGAACAATTCTAATATTCATAATGTATGCTACCTGCTTGTCTTTATTCGGGAACTCACAGCCACTTCTTGATATTAAAGACAACACTCACATTAATCACCAGGTAAGCCAAGGAGATGAAAATGGAGTTCATTAATCTCCTCATCACTTAGACGATTCCAGTTGGAATCAGGCCCACACTGTGAGATGTACATCAGTGTCTGTCTTTCACTGATGTACATCTCGGTCAGGCTGCGTCTTGTGTAGCGCGCGTGTGCGTGGAGTGTTTTATTTCAAGTGCTGCGATGATGAATACTATCAGATTTTGCATACTTTTATTATCTGAGAGAAAATGGGAATATATTGGGAATTTTTCTGACCTAAGAGTTGAGGAAATAAACAAATCTTTGTTACTGAACAGGACAGAGGTGAGGTTTAGCTTCTTAGTCTTCTTTTTGTGCAGCTAAATTTAAAATTTATATATAGCATCAACAGTGTGTGTGTGTGTGTTTAAATGTGTCTGGACAGCAACTACAGTAGCTGTAAGTTATGCTTGCCTCACACTCAAACTCTCTGACTTCTGGGTCACTGTCGTCTCACCAGATGGGGGGTATGACCCTGACTCCAGTAGTTGTCAACAACACGTGTTGTTAATTTCAGGCTGAACAAGATATTTTCCCCACAGTTTCCAGAGTCTTTGAGTCTTTCAGATCAGCTGCAGTCTTATCACGAGAAGTGGGTGAATAGGGATTGTCTCGATCTTTCACTTTGTTCCCGGTGAACCCAGAAGCTTTAATGATAGCCTGATTCAATAATGGTCACCATCTAACTAAACACAGTGGGCTGTCATGGAGTTTGTGAAACTACTGAGACCACCGCAATGGGCAACGGGCCCCAGACTAATGAATGATCCCCACCCGGGCCTGATGGGGCTCTGGGGGGATGATGTAAGCGGGGATTTTAGGGGTTTGGTGAGATGGGTGTATTGCATTTGTCCCTCGGCGTAGCAAAGATTTTCACCCAATTTGTGTGTGTGTGTTCCAGAGGCCAGTAAGCTGGTGATGTCATATGTGGCAGCAGTGTGTGGGAAGGGCCAGGAGGTGAACAAAGTGAAGGAGCAGCTGCTGCAGTCCAATCCTGTACTGGAGGGTGAGTGAAGCATCCTACACACTCTGTGCTGTCCAACAAAGACATGTGGGATGTCATACCCTCACCCTATATACATATGTTATATCATTTACATACAGTATATGTTGCTGACACATTATGGCAACAATGACGCATGGCAACAGCAACAAAAATGCCTATGCATAGAGACTGCCTACCACAGAGTTGTGAATATTATGCTCTCAATTACATCAGTCAGGATCTGACCTGAAAAATATGATTAAAAAGTAGTATGAAATAATGTAATATAACATGCCCATCCTGCATCTTTGATCAGTGGATTATCTTCATTGATTCCTAAAATTAAGAACTTGTTTTGCAAGGGCCTTCGCTGTGCCTTTTCCAGTTGCAGGTCCCCATTTATCGCACGTCACAATGCCCATTCAAAAAAAAAAAAAAAAAAAAAGAAATGTAATGAGAGCAAGCTAAGTCCAGAAGATGAGCTTAGGTGGCGCTTCAATCAAAACGTGTTCCGTGAGCGTTTTCCTGGCATTGACATGTGACTCATTATGACTCTGCATGCTTAATCGGCTTATGAGGGAAGCATGAGAGGTGAGGAAATGCATGTGGATGTTGGTAACATCAATTGGATTGTTTATAAACTATATTTGAGTAAATGGAGGAACAGAGAGATTATACCGTTGTGCATCAGATTACATCAGGCATTCAGTCATCCATTTATGCCACGCACAATCTGGTTATGATGTCCATGTAAAAGCACTGGCAGTGTATGAGTTCCTTCGATTATCCACTCCTCCATACACACACACACACACACACACACAGCAGCCCATTCCCACCGCTCAGTGCTGGCATAGGAGCAGCTGTATTATAATTGGGGGCAGTGGACAGGAAATGTCCATGAATGATGAAGCTGTATGCCTGGGTTGAGCCGTTGCCTTCACATCTGCATTAGTTTACCTCCTGCCAATCTGATTGCCCAAAAAAGCGGGGGGTGGCGTGGGGGGGGGCAGTTTTTCTGCTGCGCACGCTGACAATGTAATCTACGTCATGCCTCTCGGTCTGAATCTTCACTGTTTTGTGTCTTTGTAATGGCCCCACAGGCAGACACGCACACACAGGCGCACACACAGACTTGGAGAATTTCCTCAAACACACGCTACTAAGCTATGATCAATTAAGCACATTAATGACATTTTAATGTGAAAATGTTGTCAGCCGTTAATGGAGACAGATATGCAGCCATAAAGGACACATAAGAACTTAACACACACATTAGATACATTTTAAAGTCCAGACATGTTATATAATTTATTATTAATGCTTAACTGAGGACATGTTGAAGCACTTTGGCTGGAATATGACGTGACTGCAGCCCATCCTAAGCTTGGAACTCTGGTGATTTACCTAATCCATACAGAATTATGGAGCTTCATTAAGTACAAATGGCTCTGAGCCCCAGCCGTTACATCATTGACCGTAAGACGGGAAGCCGCAATGTCTGGAAGCATAAAGATTTGCTGCAATAGTAAACACAACAATGTAACAGATGGATGAGTAAAAACTGTGCTTTATATTTTCCTCCCTTTCAGCCTTTGGAAACGCCAAAACAGTGAGGAATGACAACTCTTCCCGATTTGTAAGTATCATCTGAACGCTGATGGTCGTTACGGTCATTAGATGAGATTAGTGCTTCTCGGATGATCTTATTTTCTGTGAATCGTGCACAGATTGGACATTGTGTTCAGACTTTATTCGGGCTTGTGCATAATAAGCAAATGCCATTAGTGGTATTTTTCCTGTCTTTGTTTTATCTCTCCCTCAAACTATGATCCACTGTATTTTGTTTTTCCCCGTTTGTTGCTAAGTTGTGGTAGTCTTTCTCCAGAATTGTTTCTCTTATCTTGTCAATAAACACTACTTGTTCATTAAATTGTTTACCTTTGAACAACGGGAAACGTCCTCCTATTGCTGAGGGGAGGCATCCTAAGGACTCTCACTCTGTTTGTAGTCAAATACAAATGGAGACACCTGGTTGATTTCCAGCCTGTGGTAGAATGGAAAGAGACATTATTTGTTTGTTGGATCCCCTTTGTTTTCAGCGAAGCCTGTTAGCAGTCGTGATTGTCGGCATGTGGAAAGCCGGAGACCCTAGTCGTATTTTAAACATATTTATTTCTTCCCCCGTACCTTAAATGACTCAATTAAACTGAATAAATGCCACTACACTCCAAAAAATTTTAATCTTCAAGATGGGAAGGGCAGATTGGACAAATTCATCATTTCCTTTTCGCACTGGGTGCCATCGTCTGTGCACACTGATAAACACGCCGCGTTGCTCGGGCTCGCAGTCATAACAGTGAGTATTATAAAGGATTATGTCCCAGATCTGTTTATATTTAGCTAACCCTGGCATAAAGCTTCAGGCGAGGACCTTAGGCTTCCCCACCAGATACCATCATTGCTGCTCTGCTATGAATCAAACTGTCACTTCATTTTGCTGAGTCGGACAGTCTAAGTGATTTTGGCTGGAGCTCATTCACTACTTGAGCTTGGCCTCTTCTGAAGTTCTGTCTGCTATTAATACAGCTGAGGAGGCGGGGGGAAATCAAACACACTGGATTCTCTGTTCTAAGTCCCAAGATTCTGGCAGAAGGAGAGAGAGAGACAGTTTATTTCAGTCCCCCAACAGAGAAAGTGAAGCGGGGGGCATTTCCTCTACAGAGGCCAGTTAATTCAAAGCAGTTATATTGATGATTGGCAGCCTTTATAGGCTGAAAGTTATGTAGAATTATGGGGTAACTCGGTGGCTTTTACTGTCTTTGCACTGAACTGCCAAAATGACTTTTAGTAAATTTCCAATGGTCTAAGTGAGTATTAGCTGTTATAGCTTAGAACATTGTGATGGACTGCATTTCTGCAGTTGTGTCGTCTGTAGAAATGTATCGAGTAAAACAAACTTATGGTGCTGTAAAAAGGCCCGTATTCATTCATAGTGGGGCATACAGTAACTGCAGTATAAGTACAAAAAAAAGTTTTGTTTTTTTTGCACAGGATCCTAAATGAATATAAAAACAAGGAAATCTGGTAATTAATAAGGTTGACAATAAAAGTTTGTTCCTAACTGCTTTGTTCTGATCTACAGGGAAAGTACATGGACATCGAGTTTGACTTCAAAGGAGATCCTCTGGGTGGAGTCATCAGCAACTGTGAGTGTCCTTTTTAAAAAATCTCCGTCTCAGATGTGAAGTGGAATAAATATTTACTCTGGTGTATACTCATGACTATCACATACAGTAGAACGTCTTTTGTACAGTTTATCCTATGATCACTGAAATGATGGAAAAGTCTTGGAATTGAGAAATTATGTTTTACAGGCCCTGAAAAATCAGGGAAAAGCAAATGAACCCAAAGAGCTTTGCACAAATTGAGAAGTTGTTTTAATTATTCTGATGGGGAAAAATGCTGCACATGAACTGTTTGTGATTTCTAATTACATAGGCTATAATTGGATGACAATCAAGATACGGGGCCGCTGCAAAGCCCCGATGTGGATGCATGTAACCATAGTAACACAGTCTCGGGTCATCTGTCGGCCAGGCAGTTGTGCAAACTTGCGTGTGGTTTGCAAGAACGTATAAGGAGACGATGATTAGGTCTCCACCAGGGACGAAGAAGGCAGTCATTAGTTTGCAGACATTTGTGTGGTCAGTGTCACAGCACTGAAAACTCAATGCACACTTGGACAACATGTCACATTCCCTCTATATTTAAGATAATGAAGACATGTCTCTGTCTGCTGCTGCACTGTATGACATGTTTTGCTGCATCTGAGGACAGACTTTGTGTTAAGTCTGTATCTATGAGCATTTAGCCGTACCTCAGTAACTTTCTTAAATGAATGTCACTCCCAGGCTGAAGAAAACCCACTCCAGCTTCCTCCTCTGTTCTGTTTAAGTTTCATCCTCTGTGCTTCTGTGCACATTGTTATGTCTGCACTGAGCTCAATGCCAAAGGGCACAGAAACAAAGAGCGGTGCCTGATGGCTGACGCACAAATGAACCTCTGTCTGTTTCTCCAAGTGAGTCCAGCACAAGGGAATGTCTGTGAAGAACAGCCATTGACATGTGACTGCTGCAGACCGAGCTGGCTGGCGAGGCAGACAGATGAGGACGTTTTTGAAGGGGCAGGCTGGGATGGATCCACATTTTCCTCCCCTGTTTGTGCATCCTGGCAGCCCACAGACAGAAAAACAAGCAAATAAGTGTAAGGGACGAGATAACCGAGCGGAAGCCATAATTTATGAAAAGGCAACACATACCAGCTTCGGTAATGACAGAGTGCTAAGCTCCAAGTTTTTGGCAGCCGAACAACCAAAGCACAACAGGATATTGTCCCCATGTTGCTACTTTACTGTATGTTTGCTTATCTAAAGGAGCATATCCTGAATGTAGCGTGCCATACATGCCATTCTGGATGTTCTACATAAACAGTGCAAAAGCTGCGAGCTGAAAGGCGAAAAGATGACATAACAGTTTTGGCTGCACAGCAGGTCGTAGGTCGCCCCAGATCGCCTCGGGGCGAGATTGTCTAAAACTTTTTACTGCTTCCCACCACGATCACCTCTCCCCGCCCACTTCTGCCTGTGGTGCTCGAGTGCTCGTGAATAATGGCAGAGGGCTTTCTGCTCAAAAATAAAACAGGATGCACACACAGACGGTGGAAAGAGGAAGTGTTCCTCTCAGCGTCTTTGATCACAGCTCTGTACTGGTGCTGCCAGCTGCTCAGTTATGGCTCGCTGTATTATTGATGTGTCAACTCTTCTGCCGCTTCTAGGCCACGCATGGCCGGTGGGCGCTTCAGATTGACATTCGAAGCCCGATCGACAGTTAGATGACAGCCCCGGGTGTCTTTGTAGTGCTCTCTTGTAAAGTACAGGCTGTGTATCAACAGATAAAGTGGCGCCGCTAAAACTCTGTGCCCACCACCTGAATGAGTCAGAATTTGTGAGCTCTGAAGATTACATAAACCTCGCCTGTCTTTGGATTGACTACGGTTATACATTTATGTAGCGGTGTAAAATAACATATGTAACTACACTACTTAAGTAAGATATGTATGAATTCTGAAATAGGGGATGTTTTCAATATGTAGTCGAGGAGATGGACATAAGACAGAAAATAATAGTAATTGAAAGCAAGTGAAAGTAAAAATCCCAACAAATGTAATGTTAGTTTCGTTGGTTTGAATCAGTTCAGTTTGAGCTCTTTGAAAAGCTTCATTCAAGTGACTACTTTTCCTCATGAAAGATGTGATTTATGTTTATCTTTACATATACGTGGAGTGTTGGATGAGATTATAATTTGGTTAATCTGAGGACTCTTCCATGGTAGAAATGACACTGAGAATGAGAAATTATTTACGTAAGATAACGATTTAAACTAACATCAGCAACCCAATGATTTATACTCAAGTATGCTTTCTCTTCGGTAAATTTGCCTCATAACAGTCTTTTTCAAATCTGCACTTTTCAATAAATATAACTTGAGCTGACTTTCTCCTCCACTGCCTTCATGTAAAGTTTGTCCCCAAGGCTTTCTTCAGTTTAATTTGATCTGTCATTCCCAAAATAAGATGCTTTTAAAGCAGAGAAATGGAATGATATTGTCCAACGAGACTGGCAATGCGGATCCCAAGCAGCCACAGTCTGCGCTCAGCTCTGTAATTTGTCTTTAATTAAACCAGGCTAAGCCTAATGTGGTGAACAGATGATGGATCTCCTTCTAATCAGGTACTGTTGCACTTGGTCGGTAGCCCGCGAGAAAGAGCTGACGTTTGATCTCCCCATGTGGTTTCTGACTCAGACTTCCTATCCTGCTCAGAGTGTGTTAGTGTGTACACGTACATACAAATAATGCACAACATTGGCCTTGTCACCTTGGCAACTTGAATTTTTGGTTAAAGGACTCTTAACCAATCAGAGCTCCATCCAGCTTTAATACTTTTTATAGCAGGTCAATCATATAGTTACTATTAAAAGACTGAGCCGTGAGTCATGATGGAAACATTCCAACTTCAATCTGACTTTTTTGTCACATGGTTTCCTTTTATTCTTATTTACTATTTTAGATCTGCTGGAGAAGTCGCGTGTGGTGAAGCAACCGAGGGGAGAGAGGAACTTCCACGTCTTCTATCAGCTCTTGTCTGGAGCCTCCGAGGACACACTCAGTAAGTCCCCAAGTATCAGTGACAAATTCAGGATTTTTTTTTTGTATCATCCAGATCAAAAAAGGCACGCTGGAATCCTTGCTTGATGAATGTCAGTCATTGCACTTTGAAATATTCAAAGCAGCTGCGTGTAGCATTGTGGCGTGGGCGGAATCGACTCTCTCTCTCTCTCTCTTGGAGGAGATGCAGGATATGGTATTTTTCTCAGGACGCTCTACAAAGACGTTACATCTTGTAGCATTAAATAATGCCCTTTGATGTGCACATCTGAGCTCTAATGTGGCTCATCTGTTCGTATATCATCGGATAGCGTAGGAAGTGATTTGTCAAAATTACCATCTTGTGGTCTTTTGATTCCCAGCATCATCGACCAGACAAGGATGTCAACGTGAGAATGTGCACATTTTCTCATCTCTAAATCTTTGACAGTTAAATCATGAATTAAAGGGGACATAATATACTTTGTAATATATGTGTACGCCTATAGAAATACTTTCAGTAAGACAAGTCAGTAGGCCCCGATCTACCCTGAGAGCTTCATTGTAATAGGTCCTTTACTTCTCTGTGTTGTTGGTATCAACATGTGACACGCGCTCCGGGTGTTATCAGTTCAGGCTCGATCTAGCCGGCCAGTAAGAACAAAGTGTGCTTTTCGGGAGGGTGCCTTAAAGGGACGGTACCTGAAAAGGTCTGCTTTAATCAGTGTACGCAGCAGGGCGGCGGTGATGGAGAGGAGGAATGGAAAAATGTAGAGTACCCTCAATTGAAAATAAGAACATGGAAGTCTCTATAATGTTTCCTTTTTTAACAGCGCTGAAACTGCTGTCATCTCGACCCGCCGGCCTGCCAAATTTCCATGTAGCTTTAAAATCTGTCAAAGCAAAAACTTCACCATGAGTGAGGCAGTTTTCCAGCAAGGATTCAACTGGAGGAACATGTGTTAAATGCATTATTGACACGTTCTTCCTGTCTATGAAACACTGCAGAGAACAAAGAGGCACATGAAACCTATTCCCTTTGTTTTGTTTTTTCGCTGGAATGAGGGCATTGTTTTACGTCTCTGACACAGGAGAACGATGCAGTGGTCACCGAGTCCAGAGAACACGCGTCACATTCAGTGGTGCTTAATGCAGCCATGAATGAAATCTGACTCGGGCACCAGCGAGGGGAATAGATTTCTTTGATAATAGATAGGGGTCTTTTAAGAGAGCCATTTGATCTGTGTATAGCTCAGCAGCTCTGTGGAGGAACCATGGTGAGAGTGACAGAAATACAACCCCATGCAAGGGTCCCGCCCATTTGAGTCCCGGTCTGTGTCTTTATCATTGTTCTTTGTGACTGCTGCTAATAGCAACCATAGCTTGTCCTTGCAGTTATTGCAAATAATGCTACGATGACACGTGGCAGCCAAACTAGTCGAATGAATGTTTTTAAATGGAAAAACGGCATTCTGTTTGTGTGACACAGAGAAGCTGAAGCTGGAGCGCGACTACAGCAAGTACAACTACCTGAGTCTGGACTCTGCTATGGTCAATGGGCTGGACGATGCTGCCAACTTCAGGACAGTTAGAGTGAGTACCACACGCACATACAGACATGCACGCGTCCAAGATGGCACGTGTCCACTGGTGTACATAGTTACCATCTCCCCCTGTTGCACTGATCCGATTGGTTAATTTGTGTGTAGCTAATCAATATCTACATAACATGTGATTTGCTGCTACAAAGATAAAACAAACTGCCTTTTTTTGTATTTTTTTGTATTTGCACAATCCATTTTTTCATTTTCTACTTTTCTATTTTATGTTTACGAGCATTAAAAGCCCAACCACTAGACATTTTGACCTTACCTATTGCCTAAGATGCAATCAAACACAAATCTGGCCAAATGGGCAAAACACACACACACACACACTCAGAAGCAGCGCCTGCCCTCAGTGGTGTTGGTACTGACTGTATCTGCTTTATGGTGTCAGGTTGTTCTTGATCTAAGTCCAGTTGCAGTGGGAGGCTGGTTTCTGCTCATCTGCTGCTCTTGAACAGCACAGTGGATAATGAGACAGAGTCCTCCCACCTGTGAAAATAACACTTCACAACTGCCTCCCTCCCACCACTCGAACTTTGAACCGTCGTGTCTGTATTGATAAATCACGTGCATGTGCACACGCACCATTCAACTAGATCCCACGCAAAGCGGTTCAGCGTGTCCACCTCAGTGGCAACAGCGTTTGTTTTTTGAGGTAAAACCATTGGAGAAACAGCAGCTGCTTCCTTTTCTCTTTATGTTATGCAGTGCCACTCTTTGTCCCCGGTTACTGGTGACACATAGGATGTTTTGTGTGTGTGACTATTTCTACTGCACTCTATTGTTCTCATTCCTGCTCAGCTCAAATGGAAACCGTTTCCGGTCAATTTAAGTACATCTCTCCGTGTCGTGCGTATCACTTCCTGCCCCATCACACAGTGACTTCATACAGGATTCCCCATGCAGCTGCATGGAGATGCAGTAGTCTAAATACATTCCCACCAAACGCCCCCTCCAAAGGTTATGAGGGTCATTACAGTTGAATATGGGAATACATTATTTCCTACTTGATCGTTTAATAACCTTAGTAATGTGGAATCAATGCTAACTTGAGTTAAATGTCAAAATGTTAAAGAGTTCTATACCACGAAAAACAAAGGTTTTGTTGGGGTTAAGGTGGCAGTCTGTGTAATTCTTGAGCGGGCGGAAGCGGAGGAAATGTGAAATACGAGGATGAGGAAATAATAAATAATCTGTTTAAGCCAATCTACCTGTGTGTTTGTATATTACAATTTATTTAATCCAGTATTTATTTTTTTTACATATATGATTTATATGAAATTGTTTGATTTTTGCCTTAACAGAATGCCATGCAGATCGTGGGCTTCATGGAGGATGAGGTGCAGTCAGTGCTGGAGCTGGTGGCAGCTGTGCTGAAGCTGGGCAACATCGAGTTCAAGCCAGAGTCTCGCTGCAACGGCACTGACGAGAGCCGCGTCAAAGACAAAAATGGTCAAGACAAAAGTCTCTTACCTTAAAAAAAAAAAACGCTATAGAAAAGCAGTCCATCAGACACTGCCACACATCGGCTACTGGACTCGTGTGCGATTGTAATGTTCCTCACCACACATTTGTGTTTTATGACTTAGACACTGCTGTTCTCTAGAAGCAGATATTAAATTTGCATGTTTCCCTTGACATTCTGGTTAGCCATGGTACTGCCGAAAAATGCACATCTTCAAATCCTGTTGACAAAGAGATTATCTTTATCCGTTATAATTGCAAGCTACTTATTTCAACAGATTTAGTTTAGCTACAGATAATACATGATTTTGACATGCATCGAGGGGGCCAGAGTGTGTCCTAAATATATGTTGGACCCAGATTAATCTGTGTAATATTTATAATGTTGACATGGTCAGGGTTATGTAAGTGCTTTGTGCGTATTCATGTGTTCCCTTTGGCCCCCTTACAGACCTGAAGGAGATGTGCGAGCTGCTGGGAATCGAACAGTCCGTGCTGGAAAGAGCCTTCAGTTACCGCACAGTCGAGGCCAAATTGGAGAAAGTGTCCACAACCCTGAATGTTTCCCAGGTCAGAAGCGCACATCCCATCGGGAGTGCACATACAGATAAAGAAGTCGTTTCTTCCCCCTGATTTGGTGCAGTGGCTGCCAGGCCTCGTTCATATCAGTGAGACATGAAAACCTCTCCATTATAGATGAGCCGTATTCCTTTTGGAAATTCCAATCTAGGTCACACAGACCGTCGTGAGCCGTGATATGAAGTGCACGCTGCAGACCTGGTCCTCAGCGTAGAAAACAGTTCATGGCCTCAGTCTTACTTTTGCCAGCGTCCACGGTTGCAGGATGGGCAGTTTTGCCAGTTGCTGTTTAATTCTTGTATCGGCAGCTTGTTTTCCTGCATAACTTAATTGGTTTCCACTCTCACACTCTTGACTTGTTGAAAATTAATGTTATTGGCTTTTCAGATTTTTATGTACTGTAGGATTTGTTCAGTTGGTTGTTGGCTCAAAGATCCTCAGCACATTTCAAGGGGACTTGACAAACTTTCGCTCAGTTGATTTTTTTTTTTTTTTGACTGATAAAGGCAATTATCAGGCTGTGGGATCTCCTATTCTCTTGAGATTTGATTACAGCTTTCATATATTACACGCATAAGTGGAATATGCCTTTTTCTTAAATTGTCTCTTGAAGCAACAGAGTCAGCCAGCCAACAACAGATAAACACTACTGAGCCACAGGGGGAGTATTTAGCTTTGCAAAAGAGAGTGTGTGGGTGTGTAATCTCTGGTGTACCTGCAGCCACAGGAATGAAGGAAAGGTCAAGAGACAAATTAAGTGCTATGTTATTTTGCACTTTCTGCAGAATCCTGAAGCTCTGTGACATATAAGGGCTAACAGCTGTACCGGCTGCTCTCTAGTAGTTAGGCTCTCGTACATTCTTATGGTAAAGCAATCTTGAATTGATTTATGGCCCATGAAAGGGAATATATACATTTTATGTTGGTTGCTTAAGTGTAAAATCAATCCTATGTTGCTTATTTACAGGCTTACTATGCACGTGATGCCCTAGCCAAGAACCTCTACAGTCGTCTGTTCAGCTGGCTAGTTGCCAGGATCAACGAAAGCATCAAAGTACGTACTGATTATTATATTCTGTCGTCTTCCATACATCATTTTTACAGTTACAAGCCAGACTGCCCCAGTGTCTTTCTGATGATATTCTTTCTCACAATATTTCCGCAGGCCCAAGCCAAGACTCGCCACAAGGTGATGGGTGTGCTGGACATCTACGGCTTTGAGATATTTGAGGTAAAATGAAAGGCACATTGAATTCACACATTCAAACATTCCAAAAGTACGTCGCTCCCAAAATATTTGATCATAGTAACAAGAATTTTACCCCTGACTGTTGCTTGAAGGCGTCTTATTTAGTGTAAGGACGTTCTCCAGATCCTTATCAACAAGGATGTGGTTAGGGCTCATGAACCATATTTGGTTACATTATATCGACATTATTGCGCGGAAGAAGGAAATTGGCAAGGTGACAAGGGGATTTCAACTATAAAATCATCCTTGAAAAATAAAATATTAACCACGATGTCAAGGCACGGCTGTGTACTTAGGAAGTATACAGCTTTAACACGTCACACATCACCACACATTTGTTCAATCGTGTTCAGATGTGTGGAGTGCGGTCCAGTGTGTAGGTGCCTGCGCACAGTACTTGTGCCCGTGAATGCATGTAATGCGACAGAGTGTGTGCATTAATCAATGTAACTGCCGATGAAGTGCAGTCACGTTGGTTGCCCTGTTGCTTGTTGCCTTGAGGCCACCCGTGAGTTCATGTCTTGTTTCATATCCTCGGCTGTTCACCCCACTCACTTTCAAGTCCTTCCTCTCTCCCGACTGCTGTGTTGTGTCTGGGTCACCAGGATGGAGTAAGTAACACCTGCTGCGGGCTGTTTGCTGTGCCTGTGTGCATGCTGTGATCTAAGCCCCTCTCTTCCTAATTTGGTTACTCGTTAAAGATTATCCAGGGTTCTTGGTGTGCAGTGTGGCCACAGGGCTGAAAAGATGAGAGGTTTAAGAGGTGACTTAAAGGAGCCCCTGTGCAATTTGAATAATCCCATGTTGTGGCGGTTTGCGTGTCAACATAAATTGCACAGATGTCATCTTTTATGATCAGTTGGATATATAGCAGTTCATTTGCAGAGGGGTGACAAATTAAAGGATAAAGTAATAAAGTGTCACGCATCCTGCTCCATGTAACTTTGAGTATTCAAAAAGATAATCCCAAATTGGATGTTTGGATGATGATGAAGGTGGTGTCGAAGGGAACGTCGCAGTCTTAAAATGTCCAGTTTCGTTGCGACGTGGTGACCTGGTTAAGGTTTCATCCTCATCAAACCATCCCCTGTCCCTTGTTTTATAAGGACGGGCCAGCCTGGAAGAGGCCACTCCCACTCCCACCAAGACTGAAATATTTCATCTCATTAAAAGTAATTTATTGACGCGTGCAGCACACCTGTCTGCACTCATGATTTCTCTCCACTCATTTATTCTGCTTTTCCTTTAATTTGTCACCCATCTGTTTTTGGTCCCGATTTTTCTCCCAGATTACACATCAGATTGGATTATTCTGAGTTCTGGGTTTGTTCCCGGAAATTAAATTTTCAATTTCAGAACAATTCTGTCATCGTGAGAGAAGCATAGTTTGAACTTAAACTGCCATAAAACGTGTGGAGCACACCTTCCCATTTGCGGGCTCTGATGTTTCCTTACAGTACAAGCCTGTCACATTTCAGCCTGGTGTCTGCTACCACTTGGGTAGACATGCACTAATTTGCCATTGTGTGTGAGTGTGTTCATTAGGAGTGAAAATGACTTCCTGGCTTCTCTGTAAAGGGAAATGAAGGACAGCAAATTACCTGTAACAGCTGCTCTGTTTACAGCTCTGTGTCCTTTTTCCTGGTCACTGAGAAACCCCGCTAAACGCTGCTCTAACCACTGACGTGCATATGTGACAAAATGTTGCCTAACCCAGCGTGCAATGAAGCCATCAGCTGAGAAGCGTGGCCAATAACTAAGTAGTCCTAATTGACAATAGTAATTGTTGAAATGTGGGACTAAACATGGTTGAGGCTTTCAAAGGTTTATCAATCGATTAATGCAGTTATAAATGTTTACAGAAATGCATTCTGATAACATTTTATTGTTGCCGAACTGAGAACTAAGGTGAACGGGTATCAGTGGGATATAGTCGTGACTGATTAACTGTTCCATAGCTGATATCAAAGTGATGAGTTTGCAGATCAGCCAGCGCAGTTTGACCATCAAACCTGATTATCGTGTTCATATTATTGCTGCTGTTAATACATGACATCATGTCTATAAATAGCAGCTGTCAGTCCTATGGACAGGGTCGCATGTAGACAAAAATTAAGAGAGGAAGACAGTTTCTCTGTCACCCTCCTCCATACTGCTAGTCTCTCTCCTTTGCTGTCTCTCTCGTCCCCATCAATTTGTGGGACCATAACTGTGTTCACGTATTCCAGCCTAAGTAGAAAGGAGAGACTTGGGAGCTTTGCATTGGATTGAACAATTATTGCAGACAACAAAGTCCCTGCTAATGTTAGTCCTGTGTAGGTTCATGCAACTTATTTCATGTTCGTCCTCAGACCTGAGGTTGTTGCTGTCCCAGCTCACAAAACTCCATGTTCATGTAGAAGAAGTCCATAGAGTGACTTAGGTTCAGTCAGACCAAGGTCTATGCTCTACTTACCTTATCATCCTGCTGTGTGTCTGACAAGGGAGGAAGATTTCAGCAAATAAAACTTGTGGTAGTAATTTTTCTTTTGCTGTCGCAGGACAACAGCTTCGAGCAGTTCATCATCAACTACTGCAACGAGAAGCTGCAGCAGATCTTCATCGAGCTGACCCTGCGTGAGGAGCAGGAGGAGTACGTCAGGGAGGTTAGTGCACACTCGTACACATATTGTGTAAACCACGCACTAAGGAAAGCTGTGGACTGTAAGACTCTACGGAGGGGGAATCCAACCTGTTTTGGTCCACTGACCACCTCCCTGACTCAGAAACAACCCGGGGACAGGGGCTGAGATCAGGCTTTTGTCTTACCTATGACTGAGACTTCATGTTCCTCTGTCATGGACCACCTGCACTACTTCCACAGACCACCAGGGTCTGTACAGCCCAGAAAGTGGTCTTTCCCCTGCAGGCATATATCGACCTCATCCAGCATGGCGGCACACTAATTTGTCTGTCGTCTGGTTAACCCCTTGCCCCACGTTCTTGCAGTTGCCAGTCACATTTCTAGCTAAGCGACGCTTTCAAACCTGCGTCTGTCGTCCATCACTCTCTCCGGGTGCTCGCTGCTTTTCTCTCCTCCTCTTCGCTCCTCTCCCTCTGTGGACTTGTAGGGACGGAAGTGATCCCTCACTCCAGCAAGGGTAAACACTCCCCCTGATGGGCCTATGAGTGAGATCTGTTTGTTTTCAGAGCTCCATGTATGTGAATGTTGAGGTCCGACCCCCACACCCCTCACACCACCGCCACTGATGATATTTCAGGCCTGGCCACTATCCAGTGTAGTGCATGGGAAAATACCGCAGTGCTGGAGAGAGGAGGGAGGACTCGTAATGGCAAGTCACCCATCAGTTTAAGCCCCGTCCTCAGTGCTTCCCCCCCCTCAAAGCGTTACATTGCTTCCTCCCAGGAAAACTATGTTCCCAACCTTTAGTAGCTATGAACTAAAATTCGATTACAGCGCGTTTTTCATGGACCACCGCCCTGATGGAGGAAGACGGCCATTGTGATGTGCTTTCGATTTTGTGTCCACCCTAGATAAGCTTAAGGTGCAGCGTATTCGAGACCAGAACCAAAACCAGCAGAAATTTGCTGATTTAAAGTGACACTTTCCAAAGTTTCATGATCAGTTTCAGGTCATTTGTGTCTGAACTAGGTCGTTGATCCTTACAGCGATAAACAACCTCCATGTGATATTTGTTCAATAGAGGTCATGCAGGCCATAATAAAAGCTCAGCACATCTTCTTCTGCTTTCCCAAATAGAATCGTTATGCTGTAATGATGGAAAGAAAAATCTGCATTTGCGGGGTTTCCACTTTTCTTGCATCTCTCAGCTGCTTCTTATTAAATTACAAATGTTTCAGGGTAAAATGTTGTGCAGAAACTATATTTGAGGCAATATTGAACATATTTGTGTCTCACTAAGCTTATTACTTGATGCAGAGGAGAGGCCTTAAGAGGCTAATTAACATGTTTAACAGAACATTCCATAAGAGGCCAGTCTGACCTGATGAATATCTCCAGAAAATAAACCATTATCTACCTAAATGACCTGAAATATCACAGGGTGTCGTGTTCTGTGTGGTGCTGTGTTCTTTCTGAAAGAGCCCAAAACCAAAGATCTTTGAATCCTACAGTCCACTCAAAGTGCCGTGGTGACATCATTGAGCGATGCTGCAGGCGCTCAGTTTTTTTTGTATTTTTGCAGTCACATTCCACAGTGTTATCTCATCAGGCATATAACATGATGGAGGAAAGATTTCTCAGAAAGAGGTTAGTCAGTCGGACACAGATAAAATGTCAAACTTTTTATACCTAATCTCTCTCCCTCTCCCTTTGTTGCAGGGCATCGAATGGACCAATATTGAATATTTCAACAATGCTGTTATCTGTGACCTCATCGAGAATGTAAGTCTATCTCAAGGACCTCACGAAAGCAAAAAAAAACCAAATATGTGTGTCACCCCTCTCATTTGGCTTCATGGCACAGTTCTATTGTCATTGTGATACAAATCTGGATAGATTATATTTTAATATTTTATACCACCTTTCATGTTAACCCCTTCGCTTTCACCTGGAAAATTGCAGAATCAAAATGGTATCTTGGCCATGTTGGATGAAGAGTGCCTGAGACCCGGGACAGTCACGGACGAGACCTTCCTGGACAAATTGAACACGATCTGTGCCGAGCACCAGCACTTTGAGAGTCGCCTCAGCAAGAAGTCAAAGTTCCTCAATGACCACAGCCTGCCTCACAACTGCTTCCGCATCCAGCACTACGCCGGCAAGGTACAGGACGGGGATCTGAGAACTTCGTGGATCAAAAACCAGATTATAATTAAAAGCTCCAGAGCTGTAGGGAAAGGACAGAAATTCTGGGAAGATTTATTTATTTATATTAATGATATGATCGATCTGTGGCGAAGCGGTCGCCACAAAACTGAAGCGAAGGAAGTAAATGGAGATTCTAAAGCCACACTGAGGCTTCTAAATTCTGATGAAAATGAGGTGCTGTCAAGTGTGCTCAGGACAAAGATGGATACAGAATTACTTCAGTTAGGTTTAGTTTCTTGCGGTTTAGTTTTGTTTCTCCAGCTTGGCTGGTGAATCAACATGGAAAGTTCTGGGACCTTCTGCATCTTCAATGTGGGAAATGAAAATTATGATCTGTTATGACCTTTGCTCATTAAATTAACTGCGGTCTGTAGGCAATTTTGGATATTTTGCGAAAGCAACGTGTTGACCTCAGGTTAGCCAATTTGTTCGCATGCATGTTAAAACTTAAACTCCGCTGAAGTAAATATTTTTTCAAAAGTCATCTAAGCATCATATTGGGAATCAAATCGGTGTAAGTCTGAGAAAGTTTACTGTGTAACAGATGTATGTTTGTCACTTTGTAACTGTGTAAACAGAGTCAGCATAATGTCCTCACATATTTTCTCACAGCGGCCTTTCCTTACATTCTGATTATGTAAAGCTTCTTGTATATTCAGTAAATCTGTGGAACCCTGCACATCTTGCTCACATTTGTGAGTTTGCAGTGCATGTAAACATTTCAATTATACATATATTAAAAAAAACAACCGATATATTAATGCATACAAATAAAGTACAGAACTTTCCATTTGGGTGCAATTACTTACACGCCTAATTAAAAATCTCCGTTTCTGCCGTTTTCCTCTTTGAATGAAGGTGCTGTACCGTGCGGAGGGTTTTGTAGACAAGAACAACGACCTGCTGTACCGTGACCTGTCACAGGCCATGTACAAGGCTAACCACAGCCTCATCAAACAGTTGTTCCCTGAAGGAAACCCAGCCAAAGTCAACCTGAAGAGACCGCCAACTGCAGGGTTCCAGTTCAGAGCATCAGTGGGCACGCTGATGAGAAACCTGCAGACCAAGAACCCAAACTACATACGGTACACTGACATTTGCCGTCTCTTGCATTTTTTCTTTTTTTTTTTCCTTTTTTTCGAAGACATGTTTGTTCAGTTTGTCAAAAACAATTGGTTGAATGTCCTCCAGGTGCATCAAGCCAAACGATAAGAAGGCAGCCCACATCTTCACAGAATCTCTGGTTTGCCATCAAGTGCGCTACCTGGGCCTGATGGAGAACGTGCGTGTGAGGAGGGCGGGTTATGCTTTCCGCCAACCCTACGAGCCGTGCCTGGAACGCTACAAGATGCTCTGTAAACGAACATGGCCCCACTGGAGAGGGCCCGCGAGGTAAGACTTGCGTTTCAACCAACTCGTAGCAGCTCAGTAACCATAGTGACCAAGCTTTGACCGTGGAAGACGGCAGACAAAGGCGTCACCTGAAAGTCGTCTCAAACATGCGGCAGCCTTGTTGCAATGTTCACGATTCAAGCGAAACGAACCGTTTCCCCTCTGAACTACAACAGGAGACGTTGCATCCTTATCCGCACTTATCAGCCAGGCCTGCATGTTTGTAAAAGCAATGACTCATATCTGATTGCTGTACTACACATGGGTATGCTCAACCTCAACGCATTCATGTGGGCTCCCCATGCATTTCCTGCACATGGTTCTTTAGATACGTGTATCTCCCGTCAAAATCATTATGTCTACGTCCTCTCGAAGCCGTTTTGTTTATGGCCATTTGATGTCTTCATTTTTTGATCCTTCTGTCTTATAGGGAAGGAGTAGAGGTGCTGATGGCCGACCTCCCAGTCTCAGCAGAGGAATTCTCTTATGGCCGCTCTAAGATCTTCATCAGGAACCCCAGAACGGTACGACAAAGACTTAAAACATACAGTTGAAACCCTTTAACTTGTCTTTTGTGTGTGTGTGTGTGTGTGTGTGTGTGTGTGTTTTCTGTGGAACATGGCTGATGTTCTCACAGAGTTCTACCCTTGGAGCCCCCACTCCAGCAATTAGTACACAACCACCACTCTGAGAACACATGGTTTCACTTATTCATCCCATCCAGCATGGGAAATGAGCTTCTTTACTCAACGCTTGTGGGCTCCTCGACTCCTGGAGCATGCAGCCTTACAGTGGACTCTCTCCCCCAGCCAGCATAAGACCAACCAAAGTTCACGATACCATGATCTCATTGCGGGACTTTTCCCCCATGATTGCTCCTTTATCAGATAGACATATTTCCAAGGCCTGATTTCTCTGGTTGAATATGATGTAGCCCAACATCTCGTTCCCAACATATTGTTAGATCAAATTTGACAAAAAAAAAAGGTGTAATTTTTCAGTCAGCTAATGGGGGGCAAATCAGTCATTTCAACAAAGTGAGAGACTCGAGATAAATAGATGAAAGACCAATAAAAAGTTAATGTCGCTATAAAGCAAAGCCGTGAAGGCTTTTATATTTTATGCCTGCACTGGGTTGGACTTTGTACCTGATATCATTGAACTGTCACTTGCCCAGATTTAAAAAAAATGGGTCATGTAGATAAAGTTTGCTTTCTCTATCATCATATTACCAAAAACTCTGTAATAAAACACGATCTGATCTTGTTGACCGTCTCAGGCTTACGTACTTGCATTTAACTACATAAATGGACGTCTGCCGTCATGTGTGTCCTGCAGTCATTCCAAGCACTCTTTGTGTAAAGTGATACCATATTATGTAGCAGCGAGATTCTATACTCGCTCGACTATTTTTGACTGCTACAAGTACACGCAAAGCACGCCGATAACCATGAACAGTGATGCTTGTGACGTTTGTACTGTCCGTGTGATCGATGTACTGTATGTTGAGGTCCTCTTTATTCTCTTCGTCCCGCAGCTCTTCTTCTTGGAGGAGAGGAGGCGACAGTGTCTACAGAACTTGGCCACCCTCATTCAGAAGATCTACAGGGGCTGGAAGTGCCGCACCCATTTCCTGCTGCTGAAGAAGAGTCAGGTGGTGGTGGCAGCGTGGTACAGACGATACGCGGTGAGACCCCCTCATCAGAACGCAAACATCAGTGACTCAGTGGGAACAGTAATCTAATCTAATCTAGTCTTTGCTTTCTTCTCACAGCAACAAAAGAAATACCAGAGAATCAAGAGCGCCACCACAGTGGTGCAGTCCTACACCAGAGGATGGAAGGTGAGCTCCCCTCTATGAAGTCACGGGTGTTTTCCAGTATTGGACATGTTGTGCAAAGTTAGTTATGAGTTATGTTTTGGAGATGTCGCTGGACGTTTAACAGCATAATTGTCATCTTGACAAGTCAATCTTGAACCTGAGAAGTGAAAACAATGACAATATTTTCATTTGCAGGATATCATCTCTCTCGTATTAACTTAAAAAAAACCAGACAGTGATGGTCTGCTAATAGACGCTGTCCTGCCAGTTTCTATTCCCACACGATAGATGATTCTGCTCATGTGTGCCTGGCTTGAGCTAGCTGGCACCGAGTCGCTGCAGTCATTGTCCCACTGCCAGACAAATGTGGCTTTAGTACGGTCTGCTTTAGATATAAACTATGGATAAAACATTTCTTGGAGACACGGGCCGTGCTGTCTGTATGTCGATCTTACACGTTTGTCTGTGAATCCGTGCTTTGATGGTTGCGTTTGAAGAGTTACGGGAACATCTTGGAATTAAATTTGCGGGCAAATGTAGAAATGTTTCAACTCTTTAGAATAAAATGTAGCGGTAAGAACTCGGAAAAATACTGATGTTCCTGTCACCCTTTTTTTTTTTCCATCAGGCCCGTAAACTTCTGAGAGAGCTGAAGTACCAGAAGAGGTGTGAGGAGGCGGTGACCACCATCGCCGCCTACTGGCACGGCACTCAGGTACTGACGAGTCCTGAACGGAGCCTCCGCGGCCCGTTGTACGGATGTTGCTCTTTAAACCGCCACAGTATTATCTTAAACACTAATCATCTTTTATCTCATGCAGTGCTCCTAGCTAAAGACCCAAACAGCCGTGTAACAGTATTACATGCGTTGTGTTCCTCAACAAAGCGACGCAGATTATTGCTGCTCTTCCCCTTAATCCTGCTTCTGTGGCTGATCACACCACTGCCAATTTCCCTTTTTTCTCTGCACTCCTCTTTCCTTTCCTTTCCCGCCTTCCTCTCCGACGTCTCAACGCGACGTCCCTCACGCGCGCCGCGCTCCGCCAGGCTCGGATGGAGCTGAGACGTCTAAAACAAGACGCGCTGAATAAACACGCCGTGACGGTAATTTGGGCATACTGGCAGGGAACCAAGGTATTTCACCTCGGCCGTAGTGTGTTCCTGTCCCAGTCTTGTCATCCTCATCTCCCCTCTCCCACACTTGCTGTCTTTAAAGTGTTTTCCTAAATAAATGAGTCCCCCATCCCACCCTGTCCTCCCGTTCAGCACAAGCCATGGTGCCTTACTGCTGTTTGTCACTTGTCCTGTTTTTGTATCGTAGATGTTTTTTTGTTTTTTTTGATTGTTTGCATTTGATGTGGTTTGTTTAGTTTTCATCATGGCTCTATAAACAAGAAGGCCTGATAACAACAACAATACTCATAATAATAATATCACCAAATTTGTCCATGGTTTGACCTTTCATTTTTGACTGAGTTGCCTGTGTTCTTATTTTGATTTATTTAAATTATTTTATTTATTAGTTTCTAGTCCGTCGTGGGATAAATACGCCTGATTTTGGTTTTGTTTTGTTTTTCTTATGTTTGTTACCTTGGAAGAAATCCACGGATCTTCCAATGTCAAGAAAATGATTTAACAGATTCCACATCTGCAACAAGAACGTAATATATTCTGATGTAGGTCGTGGGACTCGACTAAAATAAGATGTATTCATAAATTTATGTAATCCTGCAGTCCAACAAACAAAAGAATATAAGTCAAAATATAGCCTCACCGGCAGAGGAAGCAAAACCAGATTTCTTAAGTATTTCTCAATTGTTTAAAGTCACTGCAGCAGTGTGTATTCTCTTGGATCTTTCCATGGCCTCATTATCTTATCAGCGTTTACTGGACTTCACAGGGTTATCGTTGAAGATATCCTTGGCAGCTGTTAATCATCGATATTTTATTTCATGCTCTCAGCCCCTGTGTGATCGGTATCAAAGAGCACTCTGACTCATTGTCGATGGTGTATTAAGAGTATTTGTTCTGCCTGGCGTCTGTTTTGACCACACGTAATCTAATGATTATTCCGATCGCCTCCCCATACTCTCGTGGCTTCCTTCCAAACACGGAGAGTCACCGCTAAATGTCGCTGTCATGTCCGTGTTGCCCACCCAGTGTTCCGTCTCGTCTCGTGTCGTGTGGTTTTGACTGTGTCAGGTCGATGTTTCTCCCTGTTGCTTTTTGTACACCCACACAGTGCATTTTGGATCACTTAATTGCTGATGTCCATTGAAATTAACCTCCTCCACAACCACCGCCGTTTCCCATCAGGCCCGGAGAGAGCTGCGTCAGCTGAAGCAGGAGGCCAGGAATAAACATGCCGTTTCGGTCATTTGGGCCGGCTGGCAGGGCACCAAGGTATTTAGGAAGCCCGTGGACCGGGCATTACTGAGTGACTCTCCATCGACCCCCATCCACCCCTCCAACAAACCCAAACCCCTCAACGTACTATCCCGCTCCCGCTCGACCCTTTACCATCTCACTCACATCACAATTAACCACATACTCACACCCCTAATCCACTGCATGCATTTGGCATGCAGACAATAGATTACACTGTCACCCATCAAGGTGTAGGATGTAGACGTCCCAAGGAGTTTAGTCACGCACACGTATACCACAGACGAGATTCTTCGATATTTTGTGTGTGTGTGTGTGCGCGCGTGTGCTTCCCAGAGATTGGGCCAAGTCGTCGTTTTGCGAGTAAGCCTCAATTGACTCACTGTGTATACATGGATTCACTGCTCTTATGTCCGTCTGTCCCATCTGTATTTGATTCAATATTTCCAATACTCGGACTACAGTCAAGCCAAAAATGTCATTACATTTTCGTGGACAGAATAAAAAGGATTCTGCTCTATTCAGACGACACATCGTGTAATCACAATGTGATGAGTCTGCTGGTTGAGGAAATCTTCGGGGTGTCGCACTCCAACTAAGATGCTCGCAGAACACAAGATAATGGAGGTACTAATATACATAACTGTGTGTGGTTAGTATTTTTCACTGTGTTGTTGAAAATGACATTCTTTGAAATTAATTTAGTGACCCAGACGTCAAATAAGAAAATAATTGACTCACGCTCTATGTAGCAATATTTATACGCTACAACAATATTAATGTACCACAGCGTTTTCATTCAGTTTCCAAAATATGCCAATAAAATCTTGACAATTAAGTCAAATGAAATTAGTAAATGGGGCATTGTACTTAAATTGCCCAGCCTTTTATTACTATCAGTGCCGTCTCTGTGGACTACATAAATCTATGGGTTCATCACGAGACTCACTTGCAACACAAAGCCTTGGCCCTCGGTCTGTGATTTAGAGTTTCTTTGCCCTTCGTCCTTGCCTTTCCGCTGCACGCCGCCTGCTCTGCTTGCATGACTTCCCCCCCGCATCTCTTGTCGATGCACGTTTGCACTTTGCTCGCCGACCAATTGAAGCACTGCTGTGCTTCTAACATTTTTAGTCAGACAAGTTTAGATCTCTTCTGCCGATACATTTGAAAGCCCACTGAAACGTTCCAAGTCTGTTTCTTTTTACAGATGTTTGCCTGATATTGATCGTTATGACCTGCCGTGCACAGAGCTCACACAGGGCTTGTGTGCCGTGTGTGTGTGTGTGTGTGCGCCGTGTGCGTGTGTTTGACATTTGCTCGCCTCAAGCAAGACGGTTTTCCCCTCCTTCTTCTCATCTTCCCAAGCTTCATTTGTTCCTGCTCTCCCTTTCTCTTCCTGACCCCCTCCCACCCGAACAGGCTCGCAGGGAGCTGAGGAGACTGAAAGAAGAGGCCAGGCGTAAGCATGCCGTCGCTGTGATTTGGGCCTACTGGCAGGGACTCCAGGTACCTACCAGCCCCACGGTGCAGCCCTCACCACGTCTCCCACCCACTCCTCACCCCTGACCCTCTTCATCCTCCTCAGCCACCCACATTTAGGAAGCCTGTGTCAGGCGGAACACAACACATGGTTCCCATTACTGAAGCATGTTGGGATGAGGGTGATTAAGTGTGGGCACTGGTCAACTTTCAACTCGAGTGTTGTTGCAACTCAACTAAATAATCCTTATTTGCACCATGAAAACATAGTAGAAAGTGTAATTCAAATGACAGAATGTTGGATCACAAATCTTGTCCTACTAAAAAAAAGCAAATTAAATGCCGTTCTATCAGATTACTGCATTTAACGCATGGACGTCCCTCCTGATTCAGGATCAACGTGGGGACCTCTGATGTTAAACAAGAATAAAAAATGCACACATAAAAACAAAGTATTTTAACTGATTCCAGCAGTAGAACAGGACATCACTGAAGTCATTTGTGCAGCGGACCACCAGTTGAAAACCCCTGATTTAACACAAAATGGAACTCCGCCTACCGTGCCCATCAACTTCTCTTTATTGGCCTTGGGGAAAGACGATCAGCCTGTGAAAACCGCTGCATCGGGGTTTTAAGGCCGTAGAAACAGATGTGCAGCATCAGAGAAATTAGCCTCACACACAACAAGGGTTGGAACGCTCCCCCAGACCTTTATAGCTTCAGTGTTCAGACCTGTAATTCATGGAGCGTCCCTTTTGAAGAATTCTAGTCAGACACCCCTTTTGAAGTTAGATGATGCAATCCAAAGTTAATAAATTGGAATTAAGCTGCCTGCGCGGCTCCGGCACACATTTCTCCTGTAGAGGACGGACAGGTGTGACAAGTCGAAGCGTTTCTCCCTTTCAGGTTAAACTTCCCCCTGTAAGCTTGAGATAAAGTAATAAATCATTCAGTGATAGATGCTGGGGTTTTTTTTCCTACAGTGTCAAACCAACTCAGCCCGAGTCTCTCTCTCCCTCTCTCTCTCTCTCTCTCTCTCTCTCTCTCTGTGTCTGTCTGTCTCCGTCTCATCTGTTCTTTTTTTACTCGTGTCTCTGTCTGCATGCTCTGCATCCCCCAACTCTGCAACTAACCGTAAAGTTTTTTGTTTTGTTTTTTGTCTCACCTGTCGTTTTTCCTCTCGTTTTAGGTGTGTGAACTGTGTGTGTCCTACTTTTTTGTGATTACGCCTGAGCGTCTGTGCGGTTTTAGAGGAGCAGGTTGTCATCGCGCCGATGATCTATTGCCGCGTTAATCTTTTCATCGTCATAATTGAACTCACCGTGCACCTGTTTGAGCCTCCGTTTGTGTAATTAAAGTCTGCATGAAGGTCATCTGCCGTAACCATTGTTGAAATTTTCCTCGCAAACCAGAATCTTGGATTTTGTCCGTTCCAGTTGTGTGTCTGTGACTAACCAAACGTCTGTCTCTCTGTTCTAGTTTGTCTGCTTGTGTCCAGTGTCATCTTTCAGGTTTTTGTTGCCTTTTCCACATCACGTTAAGAGGGGACGTCAGATGATATGATGGCTTTTCTTTCTGTTAACAGGTCCGCAGGGAGTACAGAAAGTTCTTCAGGGCGAACGCAGGCAAAAAGATCTACGATTTCACCATCCAGAGAATTGTAAGTGGGACTGAATGTTTGCCTCTGTTGTTTGGTTGTTATTATAAACCCAGTTGGATTCCCGTTTCATCGCACACATCTGTGTATACAGCTGCAGAAGTACTTCCTGGGCCTGAAGAGCACCCTACCCTCCATGTCACCCATAGACAAGAACTGGCCAGCCAGGCCTTACCTCTTCCTGGATGGAGTCCACACGGAGCTCCGCAGGATTTTCCACCTCTGGAGGGTCGGTATCCAGACCAAAGCGTCCTCATTCATCCCGTTTCTCTCATTTGCGTTTTAAGATGTGCAACTGCGTCTTTTTGTTTTTTTTTGTGTTTAGTGCAAGAAATACAGGAGTCGGTTCACAGAGGAGAAGAAGGCGGTGTACGAGGAGAAGCTGGAGGCCAGTGAGATCTTCAAGGATAAGAAGGCTCTTTACCCCAGCAGGTATCTCAAACTCTGACTGGTAGTGCTTCAAGAGTACAAACAGAAGTTACGAACACCACAGTCAAAGTTCATCCTGCCCTGTGTGTTCCCCAATCGAACTGTGTTATGCTCTCATGACGGTAACGCCTTGTTAAATAAACTTTCTTTCTGTATTATTCTTCCTGCCATGGGACGACATTGAGCAGCAGCAAACAGATGTGAGAATGTACAAGGAAGTTACTACAGGATACCAAAACAATACACAAGTTTCAGACTCCAATGTCCTCAGGAAGCACTTTGAGGCAAGGGTGAACTTATTAGTATCAAACTGAATGAAGAACTCAATGTGGAGGAGTCGTCGCTGTTCAACACGTTCCATGGATTCATACAAATCCATTCCGTGGCCCACTACAGACCTCGTAAGGGAACACCAAATCGCCAGCTTAGCGCTTTAATGCTATCGTCAACACCGAGCCTCAGACCCCTCGCGTGCCCTGAGTTGTGAATTCTTTGCTGTGGTCATGATGTTTTGCCTGCCCCCTCTCCTCCCCCAGCGTGAGCCAGCCTTTCAGAGGAGACTACCTGGAGATCAGCAAGAACCCCAAGTACCAAAAACTCAACAGCTCCGTGGATGAAAAGGTTCTGCTGGCTGATGTGGTCAACAAGATTAACCGGGCCAACGGCAAGGTAATACAGATAAGACGCTGAAATATTTGTGCGTCCGTGAGAGTTGAAAAGTCCAAAAAATGGGAGGTGTGTTTATCCTGTGACCTGCTGTTTGTTGATCTTAGCTCCTTATCTCTGAGGTTGAGCAGTAAAAATGTAAGCTATTTGACAGTGTTCTAATATTTTGACGTCTGTGTATCCGCCACGTTTTTCCAGCTGCTGCCAGGCGTGCCCGGGCAGGAGTTTATGTTAAAAGCTCTAAAGTTCTACTCTCCACCCTCTCAGCCCTTCATCACCGTCTCTGCTCTGCTTTCCAGGGCATCGCTCGAATCTTCCTTCTCACCAAGAACAGCGTCGTCCTGGCCGATCAGAAGACGGGCCAGGTGAAGGCCAGCGTCCCCCTGCCGGACCTCAGCAGCGTGTCCGTCAGCACGCAGAGCGACGGCTTCTTCGCCCTGCGGCTCAAAGAGGTGAGAGAGAGAGAGATCGCTGCCTCCACACGCCGGTTAAAACCATTTATCGCCTCCATCACAAGTGCTATCAAACATCAAGCATATACCTGAAAGCAATAGGTGTCAATTTTCCACATTTATTTGCATTTGCTCCTTCTTCCATTAAAATATCCTTCATAATGTTTTTTTAGTTTTGGGTCGTCACTGAAAAGTGACCACCCAAAGAGATCCCATTAGTTCCTTGCGTATAAACGTCACTGTGAATATGAATATACAATATGAATAGTTGTGAAAGCAGCAGGAGTTGGACTCCCTCCTCCCCCGTACCACCTGCTGCACCCCTGTCCACCTCCAGTCCTGCTCTACCTGAGAACACGAGACATGACTCAGAGCTGGCATAATGATTCCCCCTCCCTGTGGTAAATCTATTTTGGTTAGTGTCGCTGGATATTGTGGCATATTTTTCACACAATGCTGAACACTCAACAGAACGGTGAGGTTTTGAAACGTTAAGTGCTGTAGGTTTAAGATGTGAATGGAGTCTGTGACTTGAAACCCCATTTGCTCCAGAGCTTTTAAAATCCTCCACTGAAGCAGGATTGAGCCACTCTCAGGTTTTGTTCTTCTGTTGACTTAAGTTTGCCTTTGATTTCTCCCACTTTACCTCTCGGTGACGTTTGGCGCTGGTTTTAACCGTGTTGTGGTGCCTCAAGGGATCCGCCTCAGCTGTCAAAGGAGACTTTTTGCTCAGCAGCGAGCACCTGATCGAGATCATCACCAAACTTCACCGTACCGGGGCCACTGCTACGGACGGGGAGCAGCTGGACATCGACATCTCAGATGAGTAAGAGAGTTCACACGTTTATCCTTTTATTCTGACCTAAGGAGGAGGTGTCTGCAATGAGTGATTAATGTGTGTGTGTGTGTGTGTGTTTGTGCGTACGGCAGGTTTCTGGTGCAGTTCAAGCAGGACAAAGTCTGCGTCAAATTCATCCAAGGAGCCCCAAAGAACGGCAATAGCGTGTCCTGCAAACGCAAGAATAACCGCCTGCTGGAGGTGTCCGTGCCCACAACAGCATAACATGGAAGCCCCTCCTCATCCCCACACTTCCCCGGTCCTGTTCTTGAGTGTTCAGATTTGGAACAGTTGGGCACCAAACCACCATCCACCGTCAATATCTGGCCTCAAGAACCCTCACCCCAGTGCCCACAATGACCCCCCCCCTCAAAAAATGAAAGTGCAGTTATTTGTCCGATTGTTTTTTTTTGTTTTTTTCCCCTTCGGTTTCCTCTGCTCAGATATACAATGGCGCCGTTCTAGTTGTAAGTAAGTCAAAGTGCCACTTTATGGCGAAGAAAGCCTTCACGGGGTTGCATGCCATAGAACATTGGTGTAAAGTATTTACAGGGGTTTTGTAAAGCTGGAGTAAAGAGGCGAAGACAAAAGAATAAAAAATCCTTGGTGTGCAAAGTGAAGCGTTTAAACCAATGTTGATCATTGCTACGCCTGTGTGTGGAGCCGTCTTCAGAGACGAGTCACGGGCGAACGTTCGGTGACAAACGGCCTCGGCTCAACGATCCTTTCACAGTGACGACTCTAAAGATTGGAGATGAATAGAGCGTTTGCGTCGGGCCCGGCGGAGATGTGTTTTATCGTAACGACTGCACTTGTTTTGATCGGTGTAATCAAAAAGAAGATGGGTTGAAAATTGATTTGATTGTATGTTGTCTGCATCCTTAGTGGCATTTCAGAAGCTCCTGTGTTTAACCTAGTAATTATTAAACCACTTTTGCATCCACAGTTCCTTTGTGCCATTGAGCGACCCCGTCTACTTCCTGGGTCCTCTGACTTGTCACGTGTGTTGGTGTACCATGTAGATATAGAGCCATGTGGGCGATTGACAATATAGCAAT
>OMNV01015928.1:0-65763 GCA_900303265.1 Brotula barbata | reverse complement strand
ATTGGCAGATAATGGGCTCATTAGGCCAAACGTAGCTTAAAAAGGCTCTGGCTCTCTAAACAAACAGAACGGGCGCTGAGGAGATGGACTTAAGGGCTCGACATGGAGAGAGATATAATGAGGCCCTCCGCCCCCGTCCTGCAACCCACTGGCTGCCCGCTCAAATTCCATAACCAACAGTGTGCCCCTATTCAAGTCACTGTTTGGAGGCCTACAGTGACCCAGCAACCTGCCCCCATAAATTCATCTCCCAATTCATGTTTTACACTCTGACGGTCTCACACACACATACAAAGTTCAACTTGGTGGTCCGGCCCACACAGCAGCAGCTGGCCAGACGTCTTAGTTGTCGAGTGGTAAATATTCAATTTGACTCCGATTTGCCCTCCCAAAACACCTGGAATTGTTTTCCACCACCTTGTAAAACGTTGTCAACGCACAACATCGTGACGTATTAATCACTCATTATCCTTAACAAGCCAGCGCTGTCCTCATCTCCAGCTCCCTCCACGGAGCAATAATTGCGGAGGAAAAACCTCGCTGATGCAAATAAAATGTTACTGAGAAGGCGGGAGAAATGTGAGCCGCGGCGCTTAATGCTTGTGGTCAAAGGATGCTGTTCCAACAGAGACATTTGTGGGAAACTTGAATTCCTGTGAAGCAACGGGGATGTGAGCTGCGTGGCCACGAGGGGAGAGCGTGTTGTGCTGGCTCCGTTTGCAGCAGTTGCTTTGGAGGATAAGAAATTCCTTTAAAAGGACCAAATTGATATTGTATGACAGCCTGTGTTGATTGAAGTGCCCCACTGTAGTGTACTATTATTACGACCATGGCTGTAAGCAATAACAGAGCAGTTTGCCTTGAAGTCCTTTGTAATCAACTCAGGGAAACGTTAATACGGAGCATGGCCATCCAACTATTGAAACTGCCGTGAGATTTATAGCGAGAAGCAAAGAGGCTGCTGCCCGGTTCTCCAGGAAACCAAAGCACACAAGTCTCCTCGCTCTCCTCTCCCATTACAAAATGTTTGCCTTTGTTTGCCTTTATTAATACCAATATATTACACTGGGAAAAGCAGGAGACCAGTACTTGAAGCGACAGAAACGGGGATAAAAAATGGAGGTATTGTAAGGGGGGCCAGGGTGGTTTCTGTTCATCTCCAGCTGCTTCCCTGCTCATCATGCTGAGAACTAACATGAAACACACTCACGCTATGGCCTCCTCTCACACACATCTGACATCCATTACAGATACTGATGGAGGACCAAGACTCTGAGGGGACTTGCGGTCCCATCTCCCAGCTTCTCTCATAGAAAAGAAAGGAGAAGAGGAGGAGGAAAGATACTGAGGGAAGGAGAGCAGATAGGTCTGACAACCAGACTTTGGTCCGAACTTGAGCCTCAATGCACGCTTTTGCGCCATGTGATCCAAACCCCAATATTATATATGCATCCACTTCAGTCTGTGTGTGTGTGTGTGTGTGTACTTTTTGTACTTTTTATCAAGCTCAGCACTCCTACTTTCCTGTATTAGTATCATAGCGACACCAGTTAAATAATAGATTGCCTAATTTTCAGGACAGACAAAAAACACTCAAGTTAGGAGACTGAAAAGACATTTGTCAACAGTTGGGTCAGTAGAGCAGTTGCATACCACAGCGCGGCGTTCCACAGGGTTTTGTGGTATGTCTGTCTACTTTACCAGCCATTTTGACAGGTAACCAAACATCATTCGGAGGCCCCGTGCTACCTGAAAGTGGCAGGAAAAATAATTAACCGGGAAAAAAGACAAGCGGGGAATTAGAAAGAGACAGAGATGGACAGAGAATACAAATGAGTCCGGTCTTTGTAGCATAGAAACCGCTCATAAGTGCATATAGAAAAACAGGTTGTAGTTTTGAGGAATCTGGAGCAGAACCGTCTTTGAGGGTCCCCAGGCTATTCTGTAAAAACATTCCAAAGCTGTCTGTGGGATATGTCTATTCCCTGGGATTTTTTTCCCCACTCAGATAAGTCAACCCTGACAGTGTGAAACATCATCTGAAAACACTAAGGATTGGCCCAACACATGTAGGTCTCCAAGTGAGGCCACGGGGGTCCTAAGGGCAGAACTCTCACCTTATAGAAGACAGGCAGATCTAAAGGAGACGGTTCACTCATTAGACAGCACCCTTCTGCTTTGTCATAATTCACGGAAGGGAGGATAAGACCGACTGAAAAATACAACATGTGCAACCAACAGACGTCCACACACACAGAATGTGAGGACGCCGCTGAGAGAAATGACAAGATAATATAAGACGAGATTAAAGAGTCTTGCGTTGGGAGAAAATGAGCCGCGGGAGGCGTTTGTCTAAACGAGGTAACACCAGCTTCCTGTTTGATGTGCGTGAACGTGAGCGAGAGGAACATCAGCCTGCCGTCTCCTCCACGTGTTTACCTCGACATGTTACCCCATCGGGCCACCCCACACACACTGACCCACACCCCGCGCAGACAAACAGTGGGATAAAGAGAAGGATAGTGTGAAAGAGAGGAAAGGCACACCTCATTAATCTTCCTGGCACTTTCCACTCCACGGCTGTCTGTTTTAGCGGCGAGTTTACTTTCACATGGAGGTGAAAGTGACTGATACCCAAACTGCCGCCTCAAAATGCAAAATGTTCAACGTCACCCACAAGTAATAATTTACACAGTTTGTAATTTTCATGGCGTCCTATTTTCTCAACTCCTTCATGGCCTCTGCTTTGTTCCCGTCTCTTAAAATGGAATTCTCAACGTGTTTGGGTTTCGTTTCTCCTGCACCGAATGTCAAGGATCGGGTCTGGTCTATTATGACGTGCTAAAGAAAGCACATCAAAACTTACATGTATCGTTACTGCACTTTCTTCTTCATGTCCCTGTACTCTGCTGGAGATCCATCCATCCATTATCTAAAAGGTGTAGCCATGTTATCCAACTATTAAACTATTTAACTCCATGTGTAGGTGGTGATATAGAGAACAGCGCAAATTCACTAAGTTTCAATGGATTCTAATATTAACCAGTTTACTCTGTGCAACAAAAAAAAAAAATACAATGATGGATTGAAACCTCTTCGATCCGTCTGCAACACAGCCACTGCTCGCCATCCATCCATCCATGTGATCAGATTCTGGGAGACACTGTGCATGATTGGAGGGATTTTTCCCTTTAGAACTACGTTGAATTAAAATACAACCACATGTGCATTTATTCCTAACATGCTTACAGACACACTTACATATTGGGAGCAGTCAGGCAGCCCATCCCAGGTCAGGCTCCAATGCGGAGGGACATTAGACCTGTGAATTGTGGAGGTGGGGGGGGGGTAGAATGACAATGGGACTGGTAGCCCTGGAGGAGGTCGTTACTGGCAGCGGGGACCAAGGCAGCGGCTGCCGTGTGCTGAAGTCAACAGCCCCAATCACCCACCTGGAACCTGGAGCCCAGACGGCCGGGGGGAAGGTGGAGCCGCTTGCCTGACCTCGGCTACAGGCCGCGGGGATGGAGGAGCCCCAGCTCCAGACAAAGCAAACAAGGTTATGATGGCTCTGCTTTTACTCCCTGGTCCCAGCCTATTTGTGAGCCACATGGCCCCCTCCCTTCCATCATGCATCCTCCCAAACAGCCCAACATTTCCCTCCATCTCCACTTATCTGTGCCCATCCACCTACGTGTCCATCAAAAATCTCCTGACCGCACCCACCTATCCCCATCTAACAGCTCTGCTCCGATTGAATCACCTCTGGACATGGGCGCGTGAGGGTGGGGGCTTTGGGTGGAGGCGAAACCACACATTACATCATATATTTACTTATCCAGGGTAGCTAGCTTGTGTTGGCCATGACATGGAGAGTGGAGCTGGGGGTGAAAGGTGAAGGATTCGGCAGTAAATGAATCATGACCAAACCAAAAGGGCTGGAATCTGAGGGCAGGGTGCTTCCAAACACCCCAAAGTGTACAGCACTTTTATAAAGAAAAAAACCCCCAAAAAACTACAACTAAAATATCCACCGCTGGAGCGTAAATTTCCGAGAAAGTTTTCCCTTGGATGAAGGGTATCACGTGATTGGCAGAGACAAATTTCTACACTAATCTTGAGAGACTTCCCAGATGTACACAACTTCCAGATAACTCCATAATGTTTCACAGAATACAGTGTAAGCACTTTGTGATTATTTGCTATTAATGAAAACAATTAGGGGCTCAGGATTTTGGTAGTCTGCCAACTACTGTTTCACCATTTTCCTTCCTCGCAAGTGGAATTTGAACTCTCTAAATTGCTTCCTTTTAGTAACCATGTAGTAAACACCCTCCAAACCCCTCTCAGCCATCTGCCCATGGTCAGCATCACCTCAGTAAGTGCTAGTGACAGGTCAGCCTTGTAGTGTATCCAACTACTCCACCTTCGCAAGGTGATGCGGCTTACAAATACTAAAAAGAGCCGGTGAAGTAAGCGTGCAGACTGTTTCTTTAGCCATCAAGATGGGTTTCCTTTACTACAATGGAGATGTCTCCATCCTGTTAGAATGGATGGGTGGCACGGAGATAAAAAGAAAGACGGAAGAGGTGTGGACGAAAGGGAAAGCAAAAGAAAACAGAATGAGGACAGCAGAAATGGGTGGCTGGATTTCCACTCATTCATCTCCCATGTCCCAGCAACCTTTGCCTGTCTGTTGGAGCGGCAATGGCCTATGCGGAGACATCAAGCGCATTCCAAGAGTCGGCCCAATTACGGGCAGATGAGGGGCAGTTCTCTTTGTTTAAGAACAAAGCCAGAAGTGACACAACTGGTCTTTAAAGGGAGCTCTCACAGTCATAGCTGAGGAGAGGGGGGCCCGGTGGGTGGGGGAGGTGACCAGCTGGTTATAAATATCTATTTGGTCAGTTACTGGAACTAAAATTTGCAGTTTGTTTGTCATCCACTCATCCAGGTGGTGGACCCGGTGGTTGCAAAACATCAGAGCAGAGTGAGGGAGAGCGAAAGAGAGAGAGGACAACCTGTTTTAGTCCGACTGCCAGAAAGGAGGAATTTGACTAATTCCTCTATGAAAGCCATATGTCATCCTTTAGTCCAAACCTGCACTGAGAGAGTTCTCAAAAATATTTAAACCAGTAATTATTCCGGTCATACACATTAGCTATTACTGCATTGTGAATTCGTCTTGCATTCTGAAAATCATTGTCAGAACGACCTTTGATCACTATCATCTGGAAAATACAGACATTAGAATATTCATGTTGGATTTGCAAGGACACCACCAAGAACTGATAAGTAACAAAGAATTAAAATGCAAAGTAGTGTTTCAACATCAAGAAATGCTCAAGATTTTGGCCTCAAACTATTCTTTTCAAATCTATGAATGCCAGTGATAAACTAGTGTGGGTAAAGAGCTGTTGGGGGTGATTCAAATGATCCCACTTTAATAATGTACGTTGTGCAATTGGTTGTTGATGGCTAGAAGAATGGAGCGTTGCAATGCAGAGGGGCGTGACGAGTTTAAAGTTTAATTCCCACTCTGCAGTAAATTAGAACACAGCAGGGTAATGTCTGTTTATTCCAAATACAGCTGCCTGGGCCTCTCTCCTATCCCTCGCTCTCTCCCCCACCAGACCGTACCAAACCCCCAGGATCACCTGGACCAGAAGTACACACACAAATAGTGCGACACAAAACACACATTATGCAAACACATGCACACGCATAAACAAACAAACGGATAAACACACGCACGCACACACGCTCTCTTTAGAGCTCACAGATGCACAGATCCACAACAAAATATACTCTGGAGTGCAATGACACCATTTCAGTATTTTAGATTGTTTCTAAATCACTCACTCACTCATTGAATATCTTGGTGTTCAAAAACCCCTATAGTATATAACATGCAATATCCAAGAGGTCACGCAACCTTTATATCGTAAAATTACAACCTTTTGTATGGCATTTTAATGGTGTTTTTACAAAAACCCAAAGCAATCAACCCAGGGAAAACCGATATTTACCTTGAATGGGGATTTGCTGCCCTCTTGTGGAGAGTTGACACACGTACAACCAATACATTTAACGTCAGCGTACTGTTGTCTTTGTCTCCATCTAGTGCCTAAAAAGAGAAGTGCATTTCATTCTTTGACACGAAGCAGCTCATGTTCACAGCTTCTACGTGCGCGCCCACGGTGGAATCCTTTGCTCTATGCGTCAGCTGTGGACTCGTGCACACGCGATTTTACGCAAACCGGCGATTTGTTTAGTAACGAACGGATAATTTCAACTTCGGCCGGTGGACTGGAAGTATGGCGACTGCAGAATTTCTACTACCGGATTGGACTGAAGCGACGCGGTGACCGGAACGTGATTTGTCACTCGTTTTTCTTCGCTGGGGTCACAAACGCGAACATTTTTCCCGGTTGTAGCGCTGAAGACCCGCTAGCTAAGCTAACATCACTGTGGTTCCCAGCCGGCTTCGTTAGCACGATAGCTAATGTAGCTCTCCGGTGTGCGATATTTTTCCCCACTAGGCGAAGGTTCCGATGATATGATTGGTCAATCGCAGGCACATGTCGTGCTTTTTTCTCGGCTTTCTACGTCAGTACAGCTTTAAATTCTGGCTACATAACCCAAAATACCATCCTTCCTTTGAAGAAGTATAAAGTGCTAGCATTCGTGAGTTTTCCTCACTTACAGGATGGTTTTAGTGGGTCAAGTGACGCAGTGAATATTCATGAGGTAAACCTTCGCCTAAGTGGGAAGACATTTAGCTTCGGTCTGATGAGGAAGCGCATTTAACCTAGCACTGAATGACGACATTTAGATGATAAATGGTGTCGGTGAAGTGACAAAATAGATAGTTACGTTAGAATGCTCGGTAATTATGAGCAATTTCAACGTTACCAGCAAAACGTCAAGTTTAAGCTCTTCTGTGAGCGCTGACAGATATTCGTCTCTCAGCGTCAGCAGCAGCAACAACAACAAGCAGTGGGCTTTGGGAAATGATGTGCTTTCGTACTGTCAAGAGAGTTCCATGGGTGAAACCATCCAGTTAGGGATGTCCTCTGTCCAGGAGGGACTGGATGGACACCTGCACGACGCCCAGGATGGCTTGTTGATGGGCCCGAACGAGACATTCCCTCCTGGATGCCACAGCCAGAGTTCCCCTGCAGGCTTCATCGACAGCGATTCTCTGGACTACAGTGAAGGCGATCAGAGCAACGCTGGTCCGTTGTTCGAGAGGAGAAAGAGGTCCAGGTCCGTCAACTCAAGACATCATTTCAACGAAGTCGTAGAGGAGCTCGGTCCGGAGGAGGTACGATGGTTTTACAAAGAAGACAAGAAAACGTGGAAGCAATTTCTTGGACACGACTCGTTGAAAATTGAGCACATGTACCGTAAATACTACGACCCGGGAACAGCAGGTTCCCAGGTAAGCTGCGCCAACAACGGCGTGGAGAGCAGCGAGCTGAATGGAGCGACGTCTGTGGAGACGAGAACCAGCAGTGTGCACGTTGGACAGGCGTCCGTGGAAACGTCGACCCTGTCATCAGAGGAAAGGGACCCAGACAGCATCGAGGTCACCGTAGAGCCTGTGTGTGTACGAGGAGGACTTTATGAGGTGGACATCAAAGAGAGGACATGCTATCCTGTTTACTGGAAGCGTGAGTATAGGAAAAGCTGCCATGATCTCAGTGTAATAAACCATGTCTGCTCCTGGTGGCAAATACCTGCAGTTACTATTGATTCAGTTTCTAATGTGCAAATATACAAATATTCTATCGTAGAGTTATCACTGACCCACCTACACCCACCTGTGTGTGTTTACACTTAACACTCCAAGGACGGATCACATGCCCCTGTTTTTGTTTTAATCATACAGCACTTAATTTAATCGCACAGTCGTGTCTTGTTTCACTTTGTTAGGTTTCCGTGCCATTTTTTTGCCTATCAAGTAATTTCTTAGAGTGGCCACTTCTCCTTATTGAGCTTGGCTAAACTGCACTAACTAATTCATGGGGATTTCCAGTAAAAGGCTGCTGACGGCCACCGTGAGGCCTCCAGAAAACCCAACCTCTCCGAATGGGGCCGTGTTCCAGTGCCGGAGAAGGATAACACAGAGTGACACACTTATTTTCCTGAATGCTCACGCTGGAGAGATAAATGCCTTTTGTGGTCAGCTTGGCCCTCACTGACCCGTTTTAGCATGACCTACATCACTGCTATCATAGTGTCATGTCATCATTTAGTGAGCAGCATTTCTAGACGGATAACTCAGTCTTATGAGTTAGAGTTTGTTTTGGGGCAGAATACTGACAAAGGGCCTCATAGTTTAATCCAGGTGATAAAACTTCAGCATAAGGATTTCAATATTGAGTACAACAAAAAATTTTGTACAAGGTGAAATTTCACATGGACCTGAAACATCCTGTTACGTGAAATCTGACCACAGAAGACCCACAGTGACAAATGAGTGATAAATATGTTGCAGCTGCTGACGTTGAGTAATATTGATTGTCATTCAGAGTCATGAGATATGAAAAAACATCTTTCTGTTGCTGATCAGGCCTACACGAAGAACTGTGAATATGCTCTAAATTATGTTAAATGTCTCAGCCAAGACTGTAATCAAAACTGGCCTCTCTCCACGAGCCTTTGAGACTTGTCCCTCCTGGATTTGCAATACTCGATGAAATTAATGGAGAGAACCGGAGTTTAGCAAAGCCCAAAATATTTTGAAGAGGTGAATGACGCACTTAGTTCAAGTGAATCAGTAGCATTGTTACTGAGGGGGACTATTACTCCACAGGAACAGAATTGGATTTAAAATTGAATACTTGTGATCCATTTAAATCCAATCAACACTAGCCAAAAGTGACAGACTTCATAGTTCCCAACCCCCACGAGAACAATGGGTGGTGTTGTTTTCACATGATCGGATCAGCTAATCAGTTTTTGCAGAAGAGCATATACAACAGAAGACAAAACAACAACATTAAGTTCTAAAGCCCTGGAAATGTGCGGAAACCCTGTCAAGTGAAAAATCACCCACATTTTAAAACACTAAATCTTTGCCATTTCACTGGTCTACAGAGCAGGACCATATTCCAGTGATGAGAGGCCAGTGGTTCATTGATGGAACGTGGCTTCCATTAGAAGAAGAGGAGAGCGACCTCATCGAAATGGAGCACCTAAACCATTTTCGGGGACAGCAGATGCAGGACACCTTCGAGGCTGATATGGTGGTCAAGACTGTCGACAGTAAAGATGGTGAGAACAGGGGAAGTGTGTGGGTAGGTCTAATGATGTGGTGGGGTAATATCTGTGACCATTGAACACACACCTTATTAGTGAAGCGTTTTTTGGTCAGTTAAGATTCACACACCTTACACCATGTTTATTCCAGAGAGACAATTCTGGACATCTAAAAAAAGAACAGAAATAAAGTGCTGGAGTAGAGCAGTGAGGAGTGACATCATGGTCATGCTCACGATATGCATGGGTGTGTAGGCTCACTGCAATGGAAAGCAGGTGCAGTTTGTGTATTCTGGCACGTTTGTCGTGCAGGACAGACTGGAGTGTAATGCGGCAGGCTTTAGCTGTGAAAGGCAATAAGAAAGAGGTTCTTTAATTCAGCAGTGTTTTTGAGGCAGCTGACTCTTCAGTCTGCACAGGACCCTCATCAATGATGCTGGATGTGTGGGCGTGCGAATGTGGCAGATAAATAGAGAGAAGCAGGGGATGGGAAACGATGCAGCAAACGTTAAGTAGTGCGAAAATGTTAAGTTTACATTATGACTAACTGAGCAAATCAAAATACCACAACGGTAAATCAATTCTAAATAATAATGTCTGTATTTTATCAGCAAAAACCACAGTCTTTTCTTGTCCACTGGAAGCCTAAAGCACACATGCCAATTGGGTGTCATGTACCTTTCATAATTAAGAAATACGCTTTAAATAGGTCATCATATATGATATCTATAGAACATGTTCTCTGATCTTTAGTACAGGAGCTGACATTTCTACAGGGCTTTAGAATTGATGAAGGCCTCCAGAAATCCATCAGTAGCGCAGAAAAAGGTGAATTGTTTCGCCTGTACGATCAGCCTTATTCACAAGGTGTCTTATGTCCCATAAGTATGCATGTATATATATATAAACACGGCCGGAATTCTGATTCCAATGCACACAGAGGGCACAGTGATCAAAATAGGGTTATAGGATCTGTGAAATATGCTGCAAAGACACATAAATGTTTCATGATTTTCATGATTGTTGAATGAGTGCCGCTCCATTGCTCGAGACATAGATCATATGATCTCAGCTTGTCCAGTGGGTGAGACGAGGTAGACTTCTTATCATATATCTACAGGACGTAAAGCCAGAAGTTATTCTTACTTTAACATGATCTTACAATTGTGGCCATTGTTGTTGTACACACGGTGTCTGTGTGTTACAGTGAGCTATTACAGTACAGTAGTCCATTTTGAAACTAATGATCAGAAGGCACGCATCACAGATGACAAATGGATCGTAAAACCAGCTGCACTCAGACAGCACTGCAGCAATGACAATTCCCCTGATCTCCATTTCTCTCTCCGTTCTCTTCTGGCTCCCCTTCTCCTTGTGCGTAAGTCGCTTGTTTATAGTTTAAAGCTTAGTGAAGCAAAAGACATATGGCAGGCATACCAGCCTGCTATGCAGGCATAACATCATAATGCACGAAGAATGACTGGGTAGTGAAAGGACATTCGTGTACATTCTTAAGGAATTTTCAACACAACGCAGAAGGGAGGAAAAATCCAATGTCAAAGTCACTTAATGTCTCTATAATAAAATAGTTAAAATGACAGAGAAGGAGTAACTGTAGTAGTTATCAGAGCAAATGTTTCAATTAAAAGATAATCTGGCTGCATAGCTACACACATCCCGAGAAAGACAGTGAATTTACCCACTGGGTTTTGTTCTTGTGCCAAAAAGTTGCACAAACTTGGCAAAAAAATTGTTGATAACACCCTAGATGTTGCCTGATTTACCTTTTAATTTGATTTTGAGACGAGCTCACTGTATATCTAAATGCGTCAAGTAGGCTCAGGTGGAATGACACCATTTATACCTAAAACAATATGAGACCATCTGTGCTGAATCACACCAGCAGCATGACTCAGCTGAAAAACACATGACTACGAATTTCCTGATGGGTCCACCTGACTTGAATGTCATGCAGCTTAACTCCAAAGGCAGTCATACATTAGAGGTTGATGCACAAATGAAGGTTAATTGTCCATTTTGTCATCCATACGTGAGGATTCAGTGCAGAGCATAGATACTTTGTCTTAGGGGACAGCCTGTTTACAGATGGATCCATCAGTGCTGTAAAGACCAGATGCACCTCACTGAAAGCTTTGGTTGCATTTACTGCAACCTAATGCGTCCTGTACACTCAGCAGGTTTCTCTTCTGCAGACGTTCAGTGCTGCTGAGGCCGACACTGCTGACATTTGCAAGTCTGATCTCTTTGGTATTCACAGAATGAATGATTTTGTCAAGCTTGACCCTTATGGACTTCACTAATTTGATTACCAAATACCAACAGGCCTTTCAAAATGTCAGACCAAGCTGTCGGTGTGTGCGGCTACAATAACTCTTAACTTTGTCAAGAGCTTTGATTACTCAGATGTTGATCTCAGCTAGTATGTAATTGATGTTGTTTATAATTAGTGCTGTATAAATATAGGAATTACACCAATTATCTCCACGCGTGGAACAGTTATGCCATAATATTAAATAACCACCATTAGTTTCTGTGTGTCAGTATGCATATTTCATAACAAACCAGTTTGGGTATTTTAGTGTTAATGAGCAGATATACAATTTCATTCAACAATAAAAGGTATATGTTATTTTGGTTGACATTCCTTTTACAAAATACTTCAAATGTTCTCAAATTTTGTGATCTTTAAGACTTTCTACAGTCCATTATGTCCAATATGTAATCATGCAGAGCTTCCCTTTTCATCAATCATAAGAAATATTTTGCTAGTAGCATATTTAAGTCAAATCTTAAATCCAAATGCATGATTGACTTTGAAGATTTTTGTGGAAATATATTTAAAATTAATCTAGTTAAATCTTGTAGCAAATATGCTTAATAGATACAGTTCAGATGCTACCTCAGTCATCGTGGGCATATGTCAAGCAGCATTATGGGTTCTAGGTTCATCCTCTTTTTAGGCCAGTCTATTACTTAACTGTTCTCCTGCTTATTTCTATGATCTTCATGTGGAGTCATCAGGTTTTTTCCAGTGACCAGGACCAAATGTCAAAGGATGATGAAGTAGTAACCTGATAGTCATGCAGCTTGACACACTGCCCTGTGATAGAGTGATGACAGTGGTAGCCTGAATGCTGGACACGGGGCCATGGTCCTTACTTACTCTCTTTTGGTTGTTAGTTTTCTCCCATCTGCCCCCTATCTACTTCCCCTTTCTGTTCAAATGGAGTGGATATCAGACGAGTGCTAAAACTACATGTCTCAAGCGCAAAAGGTGCCAAGGTACTGTAAACACCATGTCTTTTTATTGCTGTGTTAGATCTGCAAGTTTGAATGCTCCTTTCTTGTACATCTAGCTCTGTGTGGAAGTAGAATGCCCTTCCTGTTGTGGCGCATAGTTGTGAAATCAGCCAATAATTAGAGCTAGACCTAGTCTCAGTTAGAAAAGGCTCAATGGAAATTGGTGTAGGTTATGCTGGAAGATCACGACGTCAGCATAATTGGGCCTAGTTGCTAGAGGCTCCCCCTTTCCCTATGCCCAGGTGTTGATTAGAGTTGAGGTGACTTCTTTTACAGCCTTTTCAGGCTTGTTTCCTCCGATCATCAGACCCCTGAAATCAGTGGATCTGGCATAAATAAGATGGTCCTCCAAAAACTCACCCTACTCCTGTCCAACCCACCTCCATTTCTTCTCCTCTCAGTATGACCACGTCATTAATGAACCACTGTCACCAACTCCTACTTAAGGCCAACAAACAAAACCTCTCTGTTGAGAGACAGACAGCAGTGAGGACCCGAACAGGGGAGTCATTGTTGCCCTTTACTCTCGACCCGAGCAAGTTGCGCTGTGTAGAATTGGCTGCTTTGATGTCCGGCCCTGCTCTGGTTTTGGGTGTATTGACCCTCATCCAAAATGCAGAATAAAGAGGGCACTCTCCTCATTTCACACTAAAGTCAGGGGGCTGTTGCCCAGACCCTTTATGTCCATACTAGCTCCCGAAATTGTCAAAAACTAACAATTCTCCTGTAGTACACACCTCATGGTTGCCATAAGAGATTCAGCATTGAAGTTAATACTAACGAGCAGGAACATCACCTTAGTGCACTGTTCTATAATGTATGGCAACCCTTTTAACTTGTGAATATAAATGAGATGTTTGTCTGGCCTCAGTCAAGCAATGGTTGTTCTAGGTTTACTTCCATTGTCTCAAACTCCTCTTTTTGATCCCTCTTTTTCCTGACGTGTCCTCGGGTTCTTCTCTTGGGCAATATTATCATTATTATTATTTTATAGATTTTCACCAAACCTGGTACCCAATTTTAACTGCCAGATCCACACTTTGACTCCCGCCCCCTTACTCTCCTGTCAAAGCTCTGCTTTGGCATTCACTGTAAAACAGGAAGTGTCTGTACAATGTAGCATCCATCTTGCTGACTTCATTCCCTTGTATACAGTATGCCATCAAGCTAACCATCATTATTGATGAGGATGGCTTACTGGATGCGTTCAATTGATCTGCTATTCCACCTGGTTTCTGGGACCTCCTGTTTTACTGTGGAGTTAAGACTATAACAAAACCCAACAGTCTGAAGTGACTCCAATTTATATGACATTCTGTGTATCCAGTGGCTCATGCCATCTTCTCCCGTGTCCTTACTCGTGAGGTCATGAAGTAGAGCAGATGAAGAAAGGAGTCCACTTTAAACTGATTGAGATTCAGCCTAACTAGATTGCTTCTGCTGTGATAGAGTGGTACAACGCTGCTCTGTGTTGTGATAGAGGCTAAGCCTGTGCGTCCTTTGCTGCTCGGGGGTTTCCTCTGAGAATCTGCAAAGATAAATGAAAATGTGTGACAGGAGAATCTGTATATGCCACTAAACCTGTATTATACATTATTTGTGACGACAGACTTCTTTCAGGGCCTACTTGTTATTCCTCATCTGTGAAACGCTCACTCGTTTTCTCACTGTTCCTGCTGAAATGAAAAGAGCACAGAGGAGGTGCACGAATACGTCCTCTCACCCTACATACCAGCCATGCTTGTACGGGGAGGAAATATATCTCGTAGGTTACAGAGGCTCTGATTGACACATGACATACACAGATGCCATGTTGATGTTGCCTCTTAACTGTGACAATGAAATAAGAAAAAAAAATAACAGTGGAGAAAGTCTTTAGCTCACCAGTGGCCCCTTTTTCTTGCTATTTAAACATATACTTTTTTTTTCTTTTCTACATTCAGAGAATGTTTCCCCTCATGTGTTATAATAATGTGACGATTTAGCAAAAAGTCCACTGGAACATTTCATCCCCCCAGTACTTTACCCTGTTATTAAGGCTTTTAATCTGCAGATTGGCTCAGAGCAGCACAATGCCTCATGACTGTGCACTGGACCAACGCCAAAGTCTTCCACCCACCTCTTCCAGCTGAATTTGACTGTGGGGGATATCTAAAGGACAGGCTGTAGGGACAGAAATAACTGTCAACCAGTTTCATTTATCAGTCGTACCTTCTGTAGCAAGTAGTATCCTTTCAAATCATATCTTTGCCCTTACTTGCCCATGTTACCGCTTGATCTTGCACGCAACTTGACGCAAGAATATTGAAGAATAATGCATCTAAGCCACAAGATCTCTAGATCAAATCAAAACGGCAAATACCAAAACAAATGGGCAAGCAAGAGCTGAAATATGCAATAATGTGTGATAGTGTGGTGTGTTTTCCTGCTACACAGCAGATCTATGCTCCAGCCTGCATATGATTGAACTGTTTGTGTAGTTGTATTGTGCAATTGTGCCTTATTATGATAGTAAGGATGATGACACTTCAGGCGAGTTCAATTGATGTATTCATACTTTCACTCCTTTTACTCTCCTTTTTTGCACTTCACCATTTTCAAATTTTGTGTTTTTCTATGAATAATATTCCCTCACTTTGTCTCTCTCCCATCTTATTCTGTTCATTCGTTCATTCCTCATTTCCTCCCCTGCAGCCATACACAGTCTGAAGCTGAGTCGGACACATGTGGATTGGCACAGCGTGGATGAGGTCTATCTTTACAGTGATGCCACCACATCCAAAATTGCACGCACCGTCACCCAGAAACTGGGCTTCTCTAAAGGTCAGTGATCACCCATGCATTTTAAAATATACATGACATGCTCCTGTTTACCGTATTCACAATCTGCAGTCATTCGCTGTCACTGCACTTGAGTTTGACCCAAGGTCTGAATTTTGATCTGAACACTCCAGTCTGACTTACAATCTGCCACCTCAATAGCACATTTGCAGATTAAGAGCATGAGTTGACATTGGATATCCCACAATCTCCCTTGACATACAAACTCCCAGTGACGGGAAATCTTCTTAGTGCTATCCAGACTGCAACAAATCCCATTGGCTCCCAGCTTGGTAAACGTGACCCTACAGGACTGTAGATTCTAAATACAGACACACACTTTGCCTGGTAGACATAGTACAACTGTGCCCACTCTGCACAATCACTTTTCTCACTCGCTCGTCCCTCAGAATAGCATGTTACTTCAACACCTCCACCCACATATGCATTGGCTATTCTATGTACGTAGATGTCTCTGGATTTTTAAAAGGCTTAGAATGCTCAAGTTTAAATAGGTTTGAAATACTATAAAATACCAGAAAACGTCTGAAAGTAATAATAGTCCCAATCCTGTCTTCTCTCCTCTTCCAGCCTCCAGCAGTGGCACACGGCTCCATCGAGGTTATGTTGAGGAGGCCTCCCCGGAGGACCGGCCACCTCAGACTACCCATATTGTCTTTGTGGTCCATGGCATTGGACAGAAGATGGATCAGGGACGCATCATTAAAAACACTGGAATGTGAGTGGAACTGGGTTTTTTTATGTCATTGGTTTGTTTACTTGTCCGTTTGCATTCATGCATACTCTTGTATATCCGTCCTCCCCACTACAATCTGTTATACAGATTAAGTAAGACAACCTTAAGAACACTTACACTGACTTTTTATTTACACACTGTACATACTAACCTAATCAACCTAAACAAGTATGTTTAGAGAATCTTTTCTCGTACCTATGCACACACAATCTGTCTCTGACAGCCATCATTTTGTTTTCCTTTGTAGCCTTTAACAAATAATCATTTCTTCCCATACTTAGTCAGTTTTCATACTTTGTATCTCTTTTCACATGCAAATAAAACCAGATCAGATCTTGTTTTTTACAAAATTTGAATGGTCAGAGGTGGACTGACATTTGTGACCTCTCGAGTAAATCTTTTTTGCATTTTTGTTTTAAATGTTCGTTCAGACATTTGCAACATTTGCACCTCCCTCCTCTCTTGGCTCCTATCTTACAGACTGTTTGTCCATACACGCAGATCACATGTACTATATGTGAAAACAATGCAAATGTAGAAAAACTGGTTAGCACGAAAACCCTCCATTTTACACATACCTCAACACAACTTGGTAAACCAGAAATAAAACACAAGGAAATTTTCTTCTAAACAACACACAAGACTTATTATCATTCAGTATGGCCATTTATATTTTTCCATACAGTCACAGGGAGAAATGCAGACTAAGTCTAAATCACACAGCTGTTCTGACTTTGGTCCGTGACATTATAGAAGGTAAAACAGAACACCCAGAGCAGAACAATGTGTTGTTCTGGCCTTCGCCACAAGCTTAGGCTGGCTAAGCAGGTTAAGAAGACCAAGTCAAGTTACAGAGCACCATAAGCCTCACCTCCATCTCCCTTTGGATTATTCTGCTCTAGACCTTTTACTTGACATTTCTCTGTTTTTCTCTTAAAACATAAAGAATTATAAGAGCATTGCTAACGTCTCTGTACGATCCTCTATAAGATCCTGTATGTGGGTTTTCCTCACCCCTTTAATTGGTAAACTAAGTGGTACACTTAAAGGCAAACTGTTCATGGATTTTGTATACATTAAATTGGCCATTTTAAGTGAGTAACTCATTAATAATTGAGCGTACCACAGAGAAAAATGTTTTTAAAATGCCAAACAAAATTAACAATTAATTACTTGTGAATATCACATTTTTGATTTCCCTCACATTTCTCTTTACTTTGAATGAGTTGGATATCAGTTAATACAGATTTTCCATCCTGTCATATGTGGCAGTTTTTTGTTGGTTTGTTTGTTTTTCGTTGAAACTTGGCTTTTCACTAGAATTCAAAATGAGGCTTTGTAAAGATGGACCTCAGATTATACGAGTTAAACAGGTTTGCTTTTCTTGTGCTTTGCCTTTCCTGCATGTCTCAGGTTAGTAAAGCTGTATTAGTTTAAACCCAGTGTTTCTACCAAAATCCCTTGTAGCAGACGAGTTGAATTAATACCAAGCTAAACACCAGATCAAGCTTGTGGGTTTAGAACATACAGTTCTAGATGCTACTATTAGCCTTCACAGCATCAAACGTGCACTGCAGGTGCACCCGCAGTTACGACCACAAAGCCTGTATTAGGAGTGCTTGTCAGAGGCCAGTTGACCTAGAATGCCCTCTCAGCCTCCATTACCCATGTTAACAGTTAGCTTCATGATTTACTGGAGATTATGCTGCCTCATAAAGGACTGATTAAACTGCAGCCATTGTTCATTGTTTAATGTGCATGGTGTATGCGGGAAGCTGCTGCATTAGTGAGCAGTACAACAATAAAGAAAGAAAAGTAGAACAAGAACAGGAAGGATAAAAATACAGGTTATTGTAGATTTGCATATAGACAGATGTGAAAAATGATCTCTAAACAAGCCGTTTCAATCCAATCAGAATCATACAATTATTTCCTCAACTATGTTCCATACTGTGATTGTGCGTCTATTCAGGCTAAGGGAGGCGGTGAGGAAAATGGAGGAGAAACACTTCTCACGTTACAGTGATGAGCATGTGGAGTTCCTGCCTGTAGAGTGGCGCTCCAAACTGACATTGGATGGAGGTAAGTGTGTTTAGATGATAAAGAGAGCTAATTTCATCCATTAAAAGATTTGTATTATATGAGGTCCTGATAGCAGGAGACAGTAAACCCATGACCAATTCAAAACATGTGAATGAGCATGAATCGGGTTTGCTTAAAAACAAGCAAATGAGCTTGCTCTGATATTAATGTTATGTTTCTGCAGATACAGTAGAAACAATTACACCAGACAAAGTGAGAGGACTGAGAGATCTTCTAAACAGCAGCGCCATGGACATCATGTACTACAACAGCCCCCTTTACCGGGATGAGGTGGGAGTCCCACATTTGAACAAAGCTATAAAAGCAACAACTTTCAACAGCTTCCAGAAACTGTGAATATACAGTTTGCCTTTCCCTCTCTTTTTTCCCTAGATTACAAAAGGCCTAACTCAAGAGCTTAACAGACTCTACTCGCTTTTCTGCTCCCGGAACCCTGAGTTTGAGGACAGTGGCGGCAAGGTTTCCATTGTGTCTCATTCTCTTGGCTGTGTCATCACCTATGACATCATGACCGGCTGGGACCCCGTAAGGTTCTGTCTGCAAGAGCACCGTGCTGTGGAAGAAGAGCTGGATCTGCAGTGGATCTCTTATGAGGAGAGGCACATCTTAGAGGAGCTGCGGGTCACAAGAAATAGGTGTGTGACAGCATGCCGTGCCTACGCTGACCTTTTTGTCTTTCTTTTTGGCACAGTAATGCAGCAAGTAATGCTTCCTGTTTGTTCTCATGAAGCAGCACATTGTCAGAATCAGACAAAAGGGAATAATGTATGCAGCATTGCCAGGAGTGTGTTTTTATGTCTTTGTAGACCAATGTAATAGCAATGTTGTAATTATTGAACAAGGGTTATAGTGAGATTGTTAAGAATGGTGTTAAAAAAGTTAATTGTTCCCCTTTGTGCTTGTAACAGGTTACGAAACTTGGAAAATCAACTCCTCAACCTACAGGCGTCTAAACCATCAGCGCCCCCAGCCCTCAAATTTAAGGTAAAATGCATGTGCATCTATGTGAAATTCACACAAGCACACGCACACACACACACACACATATTTCATTTTAGCTCATGATTTTTACATCACATTATACACATCTAATGTTTATTTGGCAGGTGGAGAACTTCTTCTGTATGGGTTCTCCACTGGCAGTCTTCTTGGCTCTGAGGGGGATCCGCCCAGGTACCAGCTGCCACCAGGACCACATCCTGCCCACCTCCATTTGCAACAGACTCTTCAATGTCTTCCATCCTACAGACCCTGTGGTCAGTTTGTTTTTTGACATTCTCTGTTGGTAATCCTCTTCTAGTAAAAAAGCAGAGTGCTTTTCAGGGAAGTGGTTTTACGAAGAATTATTGATATCTTTCCAGACAAAACACTTCTACAACTGAAATGTATCTCTCTCTCCAGGCTTATAGGCTGGAGCCTCTCATCCTCAAACATTACAGCAACATTGTACCTGTTCAGATACACTGGTAAGAATCGGAATATTCACTTTTTCTTTCCATTACACAAGAACTGAATTGTGATTAACCAAATTTACCAGCAACTATCTTATTTATTTTCTCTGTCAGGTTTAGCGTGACTAATTGCACACCCTATGATGAGATCCGGCCTACCTTCCTTAACCCAGTCAAAGAATCAACATCGGACACAGAGAGTATCCCCAGCCCAAGCACTTCCCCTGTACTTCTTCGCAGGCACTATGGAGAGTCCATTACTAATCTGGGCAAAGCCAGCATACTAGGCAAGCTGCCATCTTCACTGCTACATTATATATTTTGAGGCAAACAGAAATTCAGGCTCATGGCCTGGCAAAGATATATGTCACAGTGTCACCAAATTTAAAACTAGCTCATGTCTAACAGCTTGTAGCACCTACTAGACTCAGAAATTTCAGTGGGTAACGTCAGCTGTCCCTTTTGAGAACAGTAATGTATCAACAGTGCCATCATGTGGACAAAAAAAGAACTGGTACAATAAGGTAAAGTACATTTTGTTTCCCAAACTTTAAACGTCTCCTCTTTCACACTCACTTTCTATAGGAGCTGCTAGCATAGGAAAGGGCATCGGCGGAATCCTCTTTTCACGTTTCTCACGCTCCAGCAGCCAAACCTCCGTGTCTGGAGGAATGGAGGGAGGAGCCGCTGCTGAGGATGAGGAGCAGAAGCCGACTGAGAGCCAAATAGCAAACGACCTCGCAACTATGACCCGGGCCACTTCACCCATCCCTGAAACTTGTTAGTTCACTTAGTTGTCATTAATAAATAATGTGAATAGCAAAACAGCACACAAGAACTTGCTTTCACGTTGAATTCTATCATTTCAAGCTGTATACGGTGTACATCTGTCTCAACCAATGTTTCTGTCTTTGTCTACATCTCACAGTGGAACTGGAGCGGCGCATCGACTTTGAGCTCCGAGAAGGTTTGGTCGAGAGCCGTTATTGGTCAGCAGTGACTTCGCACACAAGCTACTGGTGCTCACATGATATTGCACTCTTCCTGTTAACGTTCATATACAAGCATAGGAGGATGCCCTATGAAACAACAGAATATAATTTGGATCCAGACTGAGAGTGCATTTGATCACAGAAATGTGCCCAAATCCACAAAAAATACCTTTTTTCCTCTTTACCCCCTTCATTCCACTCTTTTAACCCTTTGCGATGATGACTGACAAACAGGCTAATACCTTCACTTCAAGATATGCGTTATTGTTTGTTTGTTTAGTTTATACACAATTGCTCACCCTAAGGGTGACTACATTGGACCAGGAACCCCTACGGAGGTGCACTCTTAATGCCATAATGACCACAAACATTTAAATGTGGAATAACAGTCTTACAAACTTGCTTCGAGACACAGGAGTTTGTTGCTGTTACTTCATTCCTAACTTTTCAACTCGAACTCACTTGATGCAGCTGCGGCCTGTTAAATGTCTATAGATTTCCTATAAGCAGCCCCGCTTTGACCAGCCTAAGGTCTGTTCTGTCTCTGAGAGACTCGCGACACATGAGCCTGAACTTTGCTCATTGCAGCTTTCATTTTGTCTTTGATCCATCTGTTACATTTGCTTTGACGCTAAGAAGGGAGCAATACACTTGGTAGAGAAAAGCAAAAAACTGTTCAACACAAGACGTCATTGCAGTCTCTGTGTGACATCTACACAGGTTCACAACCACATAAGCCTCATGTAATGTGCACATCTCAACTCCTTAACAGGAAATCGATGGGAGTAGTTAGCTTCTCATACACAACAAATGAACAAGAAGCATTTCCAGATGGTAGATTTAAAGTCTCTAGATATTATTCATTGGACATAAGGCCTGTAATTCCGATCAGTCACACTCATGTATTTCAATGTTCTATTCCAGCTAAGGAGAGAATTTTCAATACTTGCGTCTTTATATTGATATCCAGATAAAATCAGTGAAACAGATGTATTTTTTCTTAAAAGAAAAGAAAATATTTTTCTGAAACATTTTCAGGCAATTGTGGAAACATTACATTTAATTGGTGGCCAAATATATCTTTTTGCTCTACTAGGCCTTAGTAGTGATAAGGCTAATGCATACTACATACTGGGTGCATAATCCATGAAGAGGTGATTGATTTGGTGTTGGCCTTCTTTATTGTCTGACCAACTCATAACTAACCCTTTATAAACATGCATGTTGGCTCACCTACTTAGTTGCTATTTGGGCTCTTATGTCAGATTTCTTCCAGTGATTATCTGTGTTTTTTTGTCCAGTCACACTACTTGCAAATTAAATCAATTAAGAACCAAATGTGGACAGCAGGAGGGAGCAAATTTATGTGTTAATCCTAGAAATGACTTGAGCGTTCTTTTGAATGTCACCGTTTCTTTATGAGAGCATGTATAAGGGCATTTCTCCAATGAAAGTGGAGCATGGAATAGGATTTCTTATTATTGTGGTCTTTTTTTTGTTTAAGGAAACACCAATCAGTGATTGTGATGAATTACAAAGACTTAATCACTTAGCATGGCATCATGTTAATGGTAAAAGAACAAAACCGCACGCCGTGCCAAAACATCTTAATGTTTTATGTTCTTAACTGAATAGAAAATCACTCGTAAATGTTCTGAAAATTTTCATGAAATCTTTTATAAGGCATTTTCAATGTATGAAGAGATGCAATTACCCTCAGATTCTTTTTTGTGTTTGTATATGTGGCAGACTTGATTATTGTCGGTGTCAAATTTATTTGTGTCGTACATGTTAAGTTATAATTTCCATTAGTTTGTCATCGCTCAGAGCTTAGTCTACGTTACTTTCCACACAAGGGCTGTTGACTGGTCCACCATGGAACGGAATCCAATTATTGCAATTTAATGTGATATGTGGAACAAAGGGCTAACGATTTAAGGTTGATTTAATGGCAACATGGGAGGTAACTGAAATGTAAGGAAGGACTAGTTGTTTAGATATTGTGACAAGTAAGGGAGAGTCATTTGAAAGTGATCTGGTGGACCTTGCACATACTCAGCTTTGAATTGCACCGAAAAGATGCAGAAAACGCCCCTTACTTATTTGAGTGTGTGTTGTGCTATGATGCGTTAAGTCAGTGATTTTAACATTCTACTCGGAAGGCCAGCATGAAACTCACCTTTGGGACCTTAGACTTATGATCACCACTACTGCATTATTTTAGAGAAGTACAGTTCCACTGTTGCCTAGGCATCTTAAAATCACTCTGTGTGATTAAAGACACTGGTAATGTGGCTTTGGTGTGTGAACGGCGCGTACTATTCAAAGATAATATTCCTGTTACTGGCTGTGATTTGGCTGAGTATCTCCAAGATGTGTGTCGAATTTGGGGGTTTTCCATCACTGCAAATCATTCAAAACTTTCCTCTGACTCAAGCACAGTTCACAGTCAGCTAAGGTCATTTCATCTTGCTGAATGGAAACCAGGGAAATGTTATGTGGAAACTGAATACAGGAGCATTTACCGCACAACATTTTGTCATCTTGAGTGATGGCAATGTATTTTTCTTAATCAAGGCATCTCAAACATCAGGGAAATGTCTGCTGTTGCATGTTTTTTTTGATCAAACACCCTCTGACATCAATCTGAAGCCATTATTATGTAAAAGTCTAGGTTATGTTAAGTTTAAAGTGGTGTCACTTTATGTTTTTAGTCTGACATTTCAAATGTTCTGAGCCATTTAAAGGGCCTAAATCCATATGTCACTCCTCTCTGCAAGTAAGAGAAGTAGATAAAAAATGTATTGTGTCTGAGCTGACTAATATGTATCATTTAAATTGTTTTCGGGCTGTTCTCTAGCAATGAATGGTCCTCCTGAAAATGTCTATCCTTAGAGCTGTGCAATAATCCCTGTATGCCTGTAATGGATTCTAACTGCCATCCAAAGCACTGTATTTATTTCCTTTTATTAAATCAGTTGTTTTTTGGATACGGTCACCACTTTTTTTTTTATTCTGTCATGTCCTACAGATGATACAAAAAAAAGGAGAATGTGAATCTCTGGGGGCCAAATGTGCTGCAGCGTAGGCGGTGGTTGAGAACATAAGAGGAAGATGGTCTCATAATATTCAAAAGGAAACATTGTTCATTTCCTTTTTTTTTCAGAACAATAGAACGATTTGTTCATTTGAAACTGAGATCAAATTCTTTCCGAGGCACCCCTTAGTACGAAGAACAAAGCTGGCTGATGGACCGTGAATGGACTGTATTGTAGTTCACCAGCAGCCATGGTTTCAACATGAGTTACTAATGCAGTTAAGCAACATCTGCAAAGGCTAGGCTCACAGATGGGGCCTGTTAGACCAGAAGTGTCTCATATATAATGAATCAGGCCCTGCTGTGCAGTGATTGGCCAGGAGAGGTCAGTCTATCTAAAGGGAATACTGATGCAAAGAAGCCCATTGACCATCTGTTGTCTCATGCCCATCCTCCATTTCTTTTTCTGATTATTGCCCATAGCTAATTAAATTGTTTAGACAGCTGTCAATGCTGTAATTGTGACGGTTCATTCAGTTGGGGATTTTTTTTATTTTTTTTTACATCTACAAGTTGGTATGATTCACATGGGAAATGTGGGCGATTTTAATTTGTCAAAATTACACATTTTGCTTTCACTTCAGTCAGCTCTCAAACGGAGTAACTGTACTCATAAAATGAATTACACTTGTAGTGTGAAACCTCTTGTAGGCCTCCTCACGTCCACCACCTCTGGCTTCTCTCTCCTTTGTCTCCTCCCTCTGTCCACAGCAGCCAAGACAGCTCCCTATCTGACTCTCCTGCTCCACATCTGACTGACTCAAATGTTTACTCTGCAATTAAAACACAGCCTATAAAAGGGAATGGGTCGCCTGCCAGACACTGACGAGGGGGTCAGAGCTACGGGGAGAGAGAGGTTATAAATCGCTTTGATGCAGACCATAGTCTGAAGGCCCAGATTCCTGAGCTGAGGATTGCAGCACTTGAGCTTGGAGGCAAGGAGCTCGTAAGTTCACCAGGGGACCGAGCCAGAAACTCTGATGATTCATGGGCCTTCACTGCAGACCACTTGGAGAGCGCATTGCGCTGCTGCTTTTGAAAAAGAAGAGACGTCAACCATTTTCCCTCCCTTTTTTCATTCGTCCAATTGCATGAGCTTTGATTGAAGCCTTGTATAACGTGCCATTTTTCATCCGCAGCAGTGAACAACACCATGCAATAAATATGTCTTACATTATACGAGGGTTTGTCTGCAGATGGTTTCAAACATCGCAACCGATGTATCAAATCAAAGTAAACAGATTACATCATGATGAGGTCCCGTTACAAGTTGTAGCATATATGAGATAAACATGCACATAAACGGCAACTTAGTTGCTTGAGTTTTGCATATGTTGGTGAAAATGGTCTGATTTCCACAGTTGAAGACATTTGTACAATTTAAAGATGTTGCTAACAGTAAATTTTCACATTGTGATTTTACAATTTTGAACAATTTCAAACAGAATAAACTTTTTTGAATGGAATGAGTTCTTAAATAGTGTCTGCTGCTTATATTTTTACCAAAACACTATTCTTTCTTTCTTTCCTTCTTTTAGTTTTAATAGAACTTTTTGTGGTATTGCTGAATAGGAAACATTAAACGCAAGCACATTGACCACAGCAAACGCGAGGTTTAGCTGTAACTGCATGGATATGTAGTGTAAAAACGGTGAACAGCAGTCCAAATGAGCAGTTGTTGTGTTTTACTCCCAGGACAAGAGCCAAAGGTCCCTGGATGCTGCCTGCAGAACTCAGCACCATTTCCATAAAAGGAAGCTCCAGATTAACTCTATGCCCCTTATCGCTGCCACATCAGTTTCGAGTGAACGCTTTCAGATTTTGAGCAAATTGTGACACCACGTGCATCAGTAAGATGAATTAATCTATAGGTCTTCTGATTTGTCATCATAATTGAGAAAACTATTGTGGTAAAAAGCCTCACTTTGCCTCTGATTTATTATTGAGCCTTTCATTGTATTAATACCACTATAGCACCATTTAAAAGTTTTAATTCTTTTGTTAAATCTTTATTTTTCTGACATCTTCATGAAAAAGTAAGGTCTTGAAAACGATTAAATTGTTCCCAGACAGTCAGGGATGGGCAGAACTTCTGGTAATTTTATTTTTAAAACATTACAATTTTGTATTTTATTATCTTTAAAAATTTATTTGTTTTTAGTGTTGTGTTTGGTGAAGTGTTTAAAGCTTTTTAAAATACTTGGAATACTTTCACTTGCTTATCCTTACATCTTGTCACAAGATGAATTAGTTTATGCATAATTGTACTACTACTACTGGTACTTCTACTTCTGTGGTACTAGTACAAACCATGTACTGGATGTTTGATGTGTGGCTTTGTCCCCTGAGTGGCCTATAGATGGTAGCAAACCTGTGATGAGAATAGAGCTGTTACATTACACATTTCCAGTCGTAGTCTGACCTCTGAGTCTCCTGGATTGACCTTGATCTTTATTATTCCTCTCTGGACAGCCCAGTTTGTCAGAAAACTTAGCCTATATGACACGAGTCACCTTTAGCTCGTCCCTGAGCTTCACAGTGGGTTTCACAATCTCTACAACAACACTCTTTGATGCAAACTCAGCATCTCTCATCCCAGCCTTTAACACGAGGTCCTCTATCATGCCAGCCTCCAGCTTCTTGTGATCCTCTTCAGACCGAGTACTCTGACAGTCAACATCCTTCAGCTGGCTTTCGGCTGGTAAATTATGTTTCCAGTAGACAGGGTTGACTCATGATACTGCCTAGGAAGCACTTTCAGCTTGGCTTTGACATTGGTGAGCTCCCTGTCTGCTGGCCCTCAGTTGCATCTTCCTCCACTTTTGTCTCTCTGGGACTGCACTCTGATTTCCGTGCTTCATTAATGTAAAGCAGCCGTCTGTGAATGGCATTCCGATCATACTTGACATTAGTCTTGAGGCTCCTTATATAAGCCATGTTTGTTTCTCACATGTGTGTCTGTGTAAATGTAGAAAAGTCTTTTATTTCCGTTCTCATACACAAAGAGTAACAAAACGTATAGAATGCTGATGATTTTATTCATTCATTATTCTCTCTTTTCTTCCCTTGTGGGACTACAGCTGGCACAAAATGTCATACCATCAGATGTCAATTTTCTATCAGTGTATTAATTTCCATCACTTCCAGGAGAGATCAGAGTCAGAAATTCTTTATTTATGTCATTCAACATCTCTGTCTGTAGTATTTCAAAAGATTATTAATCGATTTCACGGAAACTTGGCGGTCATGTCGGACACGATTCGAGGAAGAACCCATACAGTTTTGGTAGCTCAGGTCAAGTCAGGTCAACTTGATGGTGGTGTCATAATAACCAAATCACCAAATACATAAATAAAGGCCACGTCCATTTGCACCAAACTGTCATTTTCCACCATTCTAATTTCTTTCCAACATTTTTTTTGCTTCATAATCATAGAGTTTTACATGTAAAACACCTGGACCACGTCAGACAAACGTTTAATCTCTGTTTTTCGACATTCTTCACCCTGTTGCTACGATTGGCTGCCATAGTTGTAATGATAATAATGCTAACTGAATAACATAATAGTGAGGTAGTCATGATTGGAGCTTACTTTTCAATGTTAGTTCCCTTTTTTTGATTAAATGACCGAAACGCCTTTATTTTCATGTGTGTGTGTGTACGTGCGTGCGTGTGTGTGTAGTGAAAGGAAAAGTGGGATTGGAGCAGTGACGTTATCTGCTCTGGAAAGAGGGAGGGGGAAAGAGGCAGGACTCCATTAGCCGAAGCCTGCAGGAAAACACTTTGGGATACTTCACTTCGGCGACTTCTTCTGGATCTTTTTTCTGCTTTTGCTCCCCTAAAGAAACATTTATAGATGATTTGAAGTGGGGGGGGACTTGCTGTGAATCGTGTAGTCGACAGTTTGAGTGTTTTTTGTGTCTCCGGCTCGGTGTTTATGTGAAGGTGAGTGCCCAGATTTAAATGTTCCTTTTCAGCCGCTATGAATCATGAAAACGCGTAGTTTTTGCGTTGCTAGCGTCTTTGCTAGCTAGATTTAGCGGACCAGCATTTAGCGACTATTTTATCAAATTTTATCGGTTTTTTTTGCCGGTAGACTCACACTTTTCAGTTAAAGTTACTCCTGTAACGACCGAGTGGTTCGTGTACGTACATATGGGCTGAGTTTACATAATGAAGCTCTCAGGCTATTTGTAAGAGGACGTTTACCGTTATTTTAACAGGTGGACGGGTACTTTTTTTCCGAGGTAATCGGTGCCGGGGCGCCTCGTTGAACTTCTAGCCCCCGGGCCTAGCCTTTGTTCGGTCGGTTTTATCGATTAAATGGCTGTTTTGAACGTCAGGCCGCTCCACTGGACAGACTCCTATCTCAGAATGACAGATAGGCTGGAGTGTAACTTTTTGGCAGCGAGTCCACACACAAGGGTGCGTCTTATTCCACTTCTTCATGCGTTCAAGTGGGATTTTTTGTTAATTTTTAGCTGGTTTCTTTCTGATTTCCTTCTTATAAATGTTTCCAGGCCTGTCAGGGTTTAGTACACATTCAGTTAAATCATCATATTTAAGATTTTGCTGTTTTTCTCACGATTCCGCTGTAGTTATTAACTGGTGCCAAACTTACAGATTTACTCATTGACAACCGTTTTTGTAACTAGTTGTTGTTTTTCTAACTATTATCTAGTGAAAATGACACACATTTGCTGTTGCTCTTCTCAGTTTTTATATTTATATGGTTTTATATGAACATAACATTGAAAACATCCACCTGGAATCGTATATGTTATGATGGGGAGCAAAATATGATAGTTTTGAAGAAATGACTATGAACCAGTACAGTGTCTGTCGTAAAACATCTGGCATGTCATAGACAGATTTTCAAGGCCAGGCGAGATTTCTTCATTTGCCACAGGTCAACAGGTTTCTGTTCGCTCCAGTGTGACAGACGTTTAACTGGACCTTTCCCCCATCACCTTGGCTCTTTTTGACAGGATGGCGCTGGACGGGATCCGGATGCCTGATGGCTGTTATGCTGATGGGACATGGGAACTGAAGATGCATGTCACTGACCTCCACAGGGACGTGTCGCTGAGGGTCACTGGGGAAATCCACATTGGTGGGGTCATGCTGAAACTCGTGGAGAAGCTTGGTATGTTCAAGCAGCTGCATGCTGTCATGCTGGAGCCATAGTGAAAGCAGGGCAGATTTTTAAAGTGCTTTATCATAGGAATAGTGAGCATCGACTTAATTGATATGACTAATGTAGTCACATGGTACGAAACAGCTATCTATTACTCTGCAGGTTCTTCATGAAGTTGTGATTGCGCAGATATGGTTCTGGTTGGTACTAATGCGTATTCCTTTGACATCTGACCCTTCACCATGCCGATGTAGAAGAAGGTTTCTGTGTGGCAATCGCTGGTAGCATTATTCGTTTAAATTCGTGAAGCTTCTCAAGCCTCTCTCGTCACTGAGTCTGTCCGAAGTAATCACCATTCTGAATATAAGAGTGGCTGAGAACTCAAAATATACCTTTTGCCAATAAAAGACAGTGGAAAAATGTTTTTCTAAAGTCTGCGGGTAGGACAGAACGGAAAATCATCAGATCAGAAAACTGATGTTGAGTTTATATATTTTGTATTGTGCAGACAATTGAAAGCGTTTGATAGATGGATTAACAGTATGCACACCTCTGGTAGGTCTCCAGATGCTGCCTTACCCTACAATATATGTACGAGTCATTAATTCAGGGTACAAAGAAACCATGTACGGTTTCCATCCCCCTCCAGGATCATGCTCAGTTCTAGAACTGCGATTATGCACTTGACAAGTTTGGGTGCAAGTAAGCATAAGAGTCCTCTGTTTCAGCCACTTGAACACTGGCCTGTTTCATGGAGACTGGAGAAAGGTCAGTGGTGGTAACAGTGCGATTTGGGAGTGACTGTGTGTTGTGTGTAGATGGCGCTTGAATGCTCAGCATTCCTCCAGTGCTCCAAGGTTTTATTCCCTGCCCACGGTCCTGTTTTTAGCTCTCCTGTTAGAGCTCCACATAATTGAAGTCTTTGTTCTCTGTGGCCGTCTGTGCCGAGCAGCATCTATACTCGGCGAAAGTAGCGCTGCAGCTGCATGTGGGACAACATGAACGTATTGGTCCCCTCACCCTAACTCCATTTGGGGCCCGACTGTTTGACTTGTGTCCATGCTTTTTGTTATGGTCTGGTTGACTTCTTGATAAGGCACTAGAGGCATTCTGTTGGGAACGTATGATGATCCTTCTGTGGTTGCTGTGTGTGCTATATGACAATTATCGCAAAAATCAAAATTGGCCAAATTTGTTGACAGTTAAGTCAGTTGTATACAATTAAACGTGGAGCAGCAAGTAGTATTTTCTTAGGTATAGTATGCTCATGTTTTTGTCACTGTCATTGTCACTGCACTTAGCGTAGCATTTTTCTATCTTTAAAGCATACAGTATATGGCAGTGTGAACAATTCTTGTAAAAAATGTTTTATCCTTGATTGCAATTCTTCATTTCCCTTGTTGATATAATCTCCTAAACCCTATCATGATAATAATACTGTTAAAATGTAATTTAGATGAATATAGTACGCTTTAATCTAAGATAATATACTAACGCTTACGTGTGTGTGACTGTGTGATTCAACAACTGTCTCCTTACTACTTTGGGTCAATAGGTTGTTTTCCACTGTAATCATTAACTCACTCACAACGTTGGTTTTCCACGCGGCCTCATACACTGCAATCGACTACAATATAGTACAATATTTCACCCTCTGTATGTGGTATTTGCAGTGTAGATATACTGATGTAGTCCAGAAAATATAATGTATACTTCCACTTATCATTATCATTTTGGATTTCTGTGAATTGAGGATGAAGAGTGTTACTCATTAAAAATAGTAAGAACATCATGGCCTGTGGGGAAAAATCTCCAAGCCTTTCTTTTGTCAGTGACCTCCTTTCATACCTTCCAACACTGGTGACAGCATTGGAAAGGCTTTGTGGACACCTTTTAAGTACTGTAGCGCTATCACAAACCCAGCGTGAGATTTGCTAATCGTGTGGATGGAGTGGTTTTGCATAGATATGGAGGCTATATACTACAAATGCTTGGTGCAGTGAGAAGGACAGAGTTTTGGCAGGCTATACCAGAGTCTCACATTGAAAGCACTGAAAGGACATCCTCTCTCTCTGTCTAATGAGGCCTTTAAGCATCGGCTACTGCAAGGACCGCGCCATGGTAGCAGCAAATGAGATTTGCCCTCTTTTGTGTGTCAACTTGACTACTTGCCGTATCCAGTAGTTTTGCAGTAGAACATCTGGTACGTGAAACCTGTGTGTTCGGCCTAGTAGATTGACAGACTCCTGCAGTTTGTCCATTTCTCACATGTCCAAAAGCTATCTATGTCACAACTGTCAATGCTTAAAGTCTTTATTCTCTCAAACAACACATTCACCTCCTTTGTCATTTGTCACTGAGACAACGCAACTAAAACTGTCAGCGTATCAGATCCAACGCACGCATATCGCACGGTGACATAAGCATGACCAGATACATCTCTCTTTCTCTCTCTTTGTTGTTCAGTCATTTTCCACAAAGCTGTCAGTGCTCGGTGTGTGTGTATTCATAAGGCACACGAACACCACACGCTTCTAGGGACGTGCTATGTGTATCAGCTGTCTTTTGTGTGATGGCTGATGTACTCCTTGATAATGATTGTGCATGTGTTTCTGCACGTGAGCGACGTTCGATGGTCGGGTGGGTGTGCATCCCGCTTCCATCATTCACCCTGTCCTGTGAGCTGCAGGTCTTTCCTCCACATTGGAGGCTCAGATGGCTTTCGATAATGGATTAAATAGACAAATGCCAGGAAGGCACTTAGTTATTGATCACAGCTGTGAACGCAGTTTCCATTTGCCCCCACAACCCTGCAGGAGAGCAGTATTTAAAGTCAGCTGATTCAACAACCCTGTTCCCCACTCTCATTAGCCTTTTCATCCTTCCGTCGCTTTCCATCTCTATTTGTTGTCTCTGACTTTGTCTTTTCGGAAAGTGCCCCACTAAAAGCAAATATTGTGCCATTTAGATGGGAAAACAAACAACATTAGCTGACGGGAATTTTATTTGATGTAAAGAAAGAGATCCCAAGGCACGCTTTTATCTAGAGTTTGTCAGTAAGTCAGTAAGTGCTTGAGCTAACAATAGTTCATTTCAAGAACATTGCTAATGTGCTCATTTTATTGGTATCAATGCACTCCATGACCCCTCCTAACAATGGACGCCATATATTATGTTATGTAAGTGGTTAAAATTCCAGATTTTTCATCCGGCAAAGTACTGAAGAAGCAAGCGTAGGAAAGGGTAACACACGCCAAAAATTGTGAGTGATGAGCAAAAGAATTGCTGCAGTTACGCTAGGAGAAGTGCTCTGATTATATTGGCTCCGCCTAGATTGGACGGAGATGAAAAGGGGAGGGAAAGAAAGACAGCTCAGAGGTGGGCGGTAGTGGTTGGAGAGAGAGGAGGTTCTAGGAATGAGCTCCCTCTCTCTCTCTTGCTCTGCTTCTCTTCATGACGTTAGCCACGGCGCTAGAATTCCATAAAAGTCTTCGATGAAGCAGGAAATGACTTCCAGGGATTGGCATGTTGTTCTCTGGTCACTGCCATCATTTCTGGATTCCCAGCCGCCTGCTTCATACACCCCATTCACACTTCTGACTCTCCTTTACCCTCTGCTCTTTAAACTCTACTTTTAAGTATTTAAAAGAACAACAATTAAATCCCCCCAAACAATCAACACGGTAAAATATTAATAGGAAACAAAACGTGCATCATTCACTTTCTTAATTCGGAGTATCTGTGATTATTTCCACGTAGTCTTCATGTATGCTAGCTTTGTTCTGTTCCATATATAGAACTTGAACAAAGTAATTGCAAAGGACTTCCGCTAAATGTCTGTGAAAATGTGTTTTTTATTCACAACAACCTGCCTATTCACATGGTAAATTTTTTTGTGAAGGTCATCCTAAAATCAAACCAGAGTTACATGTGAGACAAAAGAGGAATGCATGTGTAGTTTGCGTAGTCCCTTTTATTTTTCACCTTTACTTAAATTTTGCATTTGTACGTTTCTCTGCAGCCTTTGAGAACAGCTGCGTCAGTAACCAAACATGAGCTTGTAGCATGTGTGATATTTTCTGTCTCTTTTGCCTTAACCTCTACCCATGATGTCATTATGGGAGATAGCCTCTGTTTGACAATGGAGTGTGGCTTTCATTAGGAAACGCACAAGATTTAACACAGGATGCTGAACTTCCTCTGGGTTTTTTTTTTTTTTTTTATGTGCGCTTTCCGTCGTCAGTCCCACCTTCCTGCCCTTTCAGTGCTTATCACTTTTTCAAAGCATACGATTTGATCAGGCTGAGGAGAATGAAGGTTTTTTTGTCTCTGCATAGACTAAGATGAGGAGTTGGGACAACGTAGCTGCCAGCTTTACATTCATTATCTCCCATCAGAAGAATGTCGAATTCATTTGATAGGTGCTTATGAGTGCTTTGCCTCTGCTCATATCGTCGTGCCATGACACATAGATATATTAGTACATGAAATGAGATCCATTGATCTCGACTTTGGAGCCATCCTTAAGGTCTGGCCTTGCAAAGGATGGCCAGGCTCTTTGTATGATCATACTGCTCTCTAATCTCTCTGACAGGAAGTAGTTAGCCTAAGTAGCGGTCCTGCCCAGGCCAGAGCTTTCCTGTTAGACCAGCAAGATGCTGCAGTGATTGCACCCGTAGTCAGAATTAAACGTGTACAAATTCATGCTCCTCTTCTATGTATTCCTTTATGTAATAAAATTTATTTGCTTTAGATATATTTGTCCCTACCCGTAATATTTAATATAAACTGTATTTTGGATAAAACCAAAACTTATTCACACTTTCGCATGAGGCTCGTGAATGCTTAAACATCAGAATTGCATAGCTTAAAGAAACATTGCATACAGGAGTAATGACTCCTAATCACCATCTGTCATTCTGCACCCCACATGCACTGTAGTGCCGACAAATTTGAACACCGTGTTCAAACTTCACGCAACACATCACAGTGATAAGCAGTAAATTACTTGTTCCTACTTTAACTAGCACCTCTATTCATGGACTGTATATTACTGGAAATGCTTGAAGCCAGGCCATTATGGTCAAAATGAATAAATAACAACAGTCAAAACCTTGATATCTCAGTTTCCATGCAGCACCATAGTTTGTTAAAATAATTACAAATCTTTTTATGACATGGTGCTTGCATCAGATGTGGAATGCGGCATGCTCAAATTGTTGTAAATTTTAACTTTGCTATTTTAACTGTAACATTCATTGTTCGCTGGATGTGTATGCTTGTAAGAAAGAGGGACGATTTAATTAGGCATGTTTGGCATCTTAAACATCCACAACGTTTATTGTCCCTGTGGGAGTTAGAGTCTGTTTCTTTTTTTGTCCCCCTTACCTTCCTGTAGTGGCATATAGTGTTGTGCATCCAGTGGAAGGAAACGTTAGAGCTCCACATTGTTGTTGTAACACCACACACCTGTGGGTCAATGGTGTTAACTGATCTGGAGTTTTTGTTTGGGCTCTCAGCACACAGTTAAGCTTACCTTCCCGTTCACTGTCTGCCTTCGTGCTCTGCCTTTTACAGAGCAAAGCAATAAGAGTTAGGTGTTAGTTTTCACAACCAAGGCTATTTCAACAAATCAAGCTTTATTGTGGCAATAAATAGTTAGCTAGCTGAAATTTTGCGTCTCTTAAATTTTATGCGAGATTTCGAGGGTTGCTAAAGTCGATCTCCTCATTACCCACGCAGCTATTTGGAACAGTCTGCACCAATATTTTATATCGGAGCACGCTTGCTGGACACCCAGGTAATATTCTACCCAAATCATGGCAGTATAACTCACTGGGCACCACAGGTTTTTGTTTGATAGGAATCAGCACAAATTGTAGGTAGGCCAATTCTGATGAATAGACTTAGATTATGTGATTGTACACTGATTCATTCAGGTTTATAAAGGCCTTAATCAAGTATGCCACTTCCATGTGCATTTCCTCAATTGCAGAACATTCATATGATAGGAGCTTGGAGGATTCCTATTGAATTCCACTTGATTCCCCAGCTCAGAGTATACTCCTAGTCTCAAGTGCATATAAAGGTATTGACAATGATCATCAGTGGGGCTCTGTAACTCTGTGTGGGACTCTGTGTAACTGTTAAGTTTGGCGCTGTCACTGAAAATGTGATTGTACAACACATCTTTGCATGTGCTACAGCCCTCATATCCATGGATCTGTCCTCATTATTGGACATATCTGCTGTTGTAATATACATCATTGTCATCCAAAATTAAAAAATTGATACATTTTAGATTATACTCCACACCCTTTACTCAGATCTCTGTATCTTTTTAGTATCAAACTATTACATCCTGTAGTTGCTCCATCATGTATGATGATTCTCAGTGGTGGAAAACAGCAGCTTGCTTTCATCTTAGTAGAATGGCTTGTCACGGTCCTGAGGGGATATCTGGCAAGATAGATAGAAAGACAGATGAATATGCTTTATCTGCTCCATTGATCTAAGACAAGGAGTTACTTTGTAATGTCATTATTCTGTTGGGTCCTTGAACACATAATTGTATAAAGCTGTGTCAGGGCGGAGGGGCAGTACCCCTGCTGTTTTGTTGTGTTTGGATTATGACACAAATGGATACAAACTTCCCCCCCCATCTCTCCCTCTCCGAGGAGGTCTGCTCTAATGGCCTTTTAGCTTACAATGTCTCAAAACCAACACTGTTGCACATTTTCTTTTCTACCAGACTAGATAAGATTTTTACCATAGTTCAACATAGATTTCAGGTTCACTTCAATCTACTTTGGGTGAAACCCAGAGTCTAATCCATTGCGTAGAACCTTGTTCAGCCTTCAACTCTAATGTCATATTTTATAATGTATGATCTAGAGCACTCAGGTGAGCTGAGATTCAAACTCAGAAACCAAAGTTCCACTGCTGGTTAATCTCTGATGGGAAGCCTTGGTGGTTCAGCTGAGTTTGAAGCTTAGCCCTGGTTTGTGCTGTAGTCATCACAGCAAAGATAGATGTGTGTTTTTGGGGGATGTGTGCGTTGTATAACCAGAAAGCTATATTAGCGATATGTGTATTTTGCTTGTAGCACTATTGATAGTACACATAAAAGGACCACAGGTCATAATAGCTTTGATAGCCTTGTCTGGATGCTGGCTCGGGGAAAGTGAGGCAACCTGATAGATTTCAGATGCTCTCTCTGGCAGGAGAATGTGGGTTCGAACTCACTGGGGCTTGCATATTTAATGTCTATGATAAATGGCCTTTTGGTGCTTGATTGGCTATTGGCAGGAAGTTGAGTGGTTGTATCATAAGAGACGGAAACAAGTTTGGCTAATCTTGTTCAAGCCAGAATCTGTCAATGCTAAGCACTTTGAGCTTGAACAGTATTTGTTATTGAATGCCACAGGGACATAGTCGGAATAGATCGGCACATTATTCAATGGCTTTGCTTTTACTGTGGTTACAATCGGTCATCATGATGTATTACCAGTTCTATGCACATTAATTTCTGTTCCAGATGGAAGAGATGCATTATAAGTATTGCTAGAGTTCGCTACCTTTAGATCTGTCGTTGCTTGATATCAGCCAATCATTAATCACCAGTCCAGCGACGTGTTTGTCTGCCATACTAAATGCACTTTATCACGTCAATCTCCCACTGTAATCCATCACAAATTCCTCTCTGTCAACCATAGAGATAGTGTCATCACCTGTCTCTATCAAACCTGTCTTAGTCTTATGTTAGAAAACTGATTTTGATGCTATCAAACACTTGCATAAGGGAGTGCGTATCGACCATTATAGTAAATCTAATTTGAGGACAGTGCAGAACAGTTGCTTCCTGTGTTTGCTTGTCAATTCTAAACATCATCTGCTTCAAACTTGGGACATATTTAGAAATAGAAGGACTCTCGTGTTGTGTGATGTGTATAATCTGTTACGTGTGTATGTTTATTGATAGTGGCTTAAAAAGACTGAGAAACCTGTAAGCCCGTGTCTTTGTTGTGTGTGGAAACAAGTTGTCGCCTTGCATAGCTGCCTCCACGGCGTCAGCCAGCAGTCACCAAGGAAACGGCATGACCGACCTCTCCAGTACGTAATGGTGTTATCAGCTGATTGCTGAAAATTACAAAGCCTTGAACTGCATGGCCTTGATTCTGACATTGTTAGAGTAACTGTGGCAGTGAAAATGCACCTTGTCAATTTGACTTGTTGGCACGTCCTCTCTCACAGTTAGAATATCATATCTACTGATGCTAGAGATCGACCAGGTTTTATTGTGTCATGCTGTGCCAGTCTTAGCTAATACGTAATAAACTTATTTTAAGCTTTTGCACTCTCTCTTTTCCTCTCCATCCCTCTCTCTTTCTCTCTCGCTCTCTTTTGCTCATCAACATTCTTGTGTCCCCTGCTGTCATAGCTCCTCTGTTTGTCTCTCCTTTGCTTGCCCTTTCGTTCATTCTTTCTCTCATCCTCCCCTCTGTCATCCCTCCCCCTCACAGACAGGCCTCCATAAACATAGCTGTCACCTAATGTAAACGCCAGATACTATGACTAGAAGGGGAGGGATGGAAGGAGTAAAGAGGAGTGCTGTGGAGGAGAGGCAATGAGCCTAGATGGGAGGGACACTTGGGGTTTACTATGTTATCCTTTCAAAAGTCCTTCTAACTGGGCATGCCCCATCCATAAGTACATTCTTGCATTTACTATTAGCTTGAGATGGTTAATTCATTCTTATAGCATTTATTATCACTGTGTTTTAGGTGCTTGTGGTACATAGTTAAGAGGACATGGTCTTGGTAAGGATCTCGGTTGGTTTGACATAATTTATGGATTAATAGAGCTGCTTAGAAAACCCACACAAACACACAAATCTAATGTAAGTAATGGATGGATAACCTCCCATTGACAAACAGTCAAATCTTCTTTGCTGTTCCTGCATGCACACACATAATCTCTGTATCATCTTTCATGTCCTGCAGAGGTCATAAAACATGGGTTCCCTCTCCGTTTCCCCATCCCCCTGTCTTTCAAGCCCTCCTTCTCGTGTATACACGCACACACACACACATCCACACACATTACTCTGCTAAGGGGCTCTGGGTCCACATTTAATGCACTCAATTACTTAAGCCTCCAATTCTTGTAGCTGCTGCATTACGTCAGGCCTGGCAGGCTGTATTTTTAGCAGGGAGATGCCATTGGCCCTCTTTGCCTCCCTCTCTGTGGATTGAATTACCACCTTGTTATTGAAAGAACCCAATGGACGTGTAGCCGCACTGCCCTCGTCCAATCACATCTCATCAGGCCATTGCGTAATGACAAAAGGAGGCAGGGGCAGCGCAATGGCCAGTGAGGTTTGGCAGTAGATGGAGTGTGAGGTACAGTACAACAGGAACCATTTGACTACCAAAGTAAGATGTGCACCAGGTCTTGGTGTCTATGCACCCACAAAACTATATGGCACTTATGTGTCCTGAGTCCTGAGGATGATTGTATAAAACGTGGCTAGTGGTAAATACAGGAGTGCCAAATGTTAATGCGGCTAGCTCCTCTGCATCTCAGACACCAAAAATTACAAGGTTGTAAAAGGAAAAACTGTGAGCAGAGTTATGAAAATACATTTGGGTCTATTTTCAATTTTCCTCTCCTTACTCCCTCTCATTATTTTAGCCTTTAATTGCTTCACTTTTGGGAGCAGTTTCAGAAATGGTAGCAATGAAGATGTAGCAGCTGAGGCATCACAGCAGAGTGATGACAGTTAGACCCCATGCTGCTTGAGCAACACACTCACACACACAAAGACAGACACAGGGTCCCAAAAAGAAAGCTAAAAACCGTTTTTTTTTACTGTTTTAAGGAGCAAGCAAGCCCAACTCCTTCAATTCACGCAGTCCTAGGCCTTCATCTGCATTGAGATGCTGGTGGCCACTCTGTCTGGTCTAAATCTCATGTGTAATACCCCAATATTGTCCTTCAGTGCCCTGTTTCCTGGTTCTAAGCAGCCATTCTGTCATTTCACCCACTCTGTTACTAATCCCATTCATTCAGCTTTTCAGCAGGAGAGTGTCAACATCTCATAGAGATACCCCCCATGTAAAGTTAGGGTCAGGGTAAACAATAGCAGGACACGGAAACAGGAGGATACTTAAGAGTTAGGTTGCCATGATACCCTGCTGTTTGATTGACAGCTGAAAGAGGTCAACATAGGGCAACATTCAGGCTCGCCCCTTCTCTTGATCATTATTGCTATTTTGCTCTCTCTGTGTGCCTGGTTATAGATGAAACAAAGTCATGATAAGTTGCACAATGACATTCATAATATCTGTAGTTTGGGATATTATTGTAACAATAGATGAAAACATTTAATTACTGATTAGCATACATGTAGTATATTAGATAGTTTTTTAAACAAATCAGTGTCTGTGTCCAGGCTCTGTGTAGCCAAAAGTGAGGCAGAAAAGGCTGGAGATGCAAGCCAGGGGAACGAGGGTGGAGGAAACACTTCACGACTCAGTGATGAGCCTTCCTGGGCTAATGCAGGGTTAATGACATCACCACTCAGGGGATCATCAAAAGTATAATATGCTAAGAAATATATCCACCCCAGCTTAGCCTCCATATTTTATGCTAACAGGCCAGTGAGATGATGATTATTATGTCTTACACAGGTACATAACCTATGCACAGTATGCTGCACAGACAAAAACAGATGGATATTTCAGCTTTAATAGCCAGGGAGAGCAAATTGGTCTGCATACCTGAAAAATAGTCAGTTATTTTGTGAGTATATGCCATTATTGAGCGGAATAGGAATTACATGGGTGGTGCATATTGCATTGTTCACTGGGGCTTTGAAATGATATTCAGCTTAGACACTACTTGAGCATACAGCCCATCATATAGGAACCAGAGCAAGGTGATCTCCTAAACAGCTGCTTTGAGTTCCCTCAAATCCCCACGGTTTTCACCATCCCCTTGAAGTCGGACACACACACTATGCGACCTCGGGTCCATCCCCATTGTGTTGCGGCCCTGCAGAGTGAAGGCCTGGGAGCTATGTGGGGTTTTGGGTGGCTTGTCTCTGCTTTAGAGGGATCATAGTATGACTGTGGAACAAAGAGGGAGGTATGAACCTGATATCCTCGCAGTGTCACACAAACAGCCACTTCATTCACACTCTTTCAGTCGTCTCCTCCTGCTCACTTTAACTTCGTCGCCCCCGTGTGCAGCCCTTCCCCCCACTTCACCCCAAATGTGACCCTCTGCCCTGTAGGGACATATAAGGTGCGCTTGGGCCCCTACAGTGACGCATGTACAGCACTCTACTTACACTTTTGTTGTCTCTGTATCCCTACTTAGATGTTAAAATAAATAAGTACCCCAGCAGAATCCAATGTTTTTTCTTTTCTATTTCTTTTATATGTCTACAGTTTTAACGTCACACAACACAGCTACACAAAGGCCAAAACTCAGCCGCTTCACTCTTTTTCTTTTCTAGATGTGAAGAAGGACTGGTCAGACCATGCTCTATGGTGGGAGAAGAAGAAGACGTGGCTGTTGAAAACCCACTGGACTCTGGATAAGTACGGCATCCAAGCGGATGCCAGGCTGCTCTTCACTCCGCAGCACAAGCTGCTGCGTCTCCAGCTGCCCAACATGAAACACATGAAGGTCAAGGTCAACTTCTCAGATCGCGTCTTTAAGGCCGTCTCGGACATCTGCAAAACCTTCAGTAAGTGTAAAAGATGACCCCTTTATGTGAAAGTTGTTACAGCAGCATTTATAAGTGTTTTTCCATTGTTCGTGATGTGGAAAATAGTCATGCAGCAAATGTGAGATAAGGTGGGACAGGTTTGCTAAGTTATGGAAAAAATGAAATCCCTTGTTCAAACTGAGTGTGCCATTCTCCTGAATCAACCTAAGCTTTCGTGTTAACACTGTTTTTGGAATAGTTCTGAAACTTCTGTTCCTACTCTAATTCTAGCTAATCATGTCCTTCCTCTTGCTTTGTTTTTAACCCAGACAATTTGTTGTGTTTATTAAACATACGCTGAGCGCTGCATACCGGAGTCAGGTCTTCTGAGTGGCAGTCTGCTGTTGGCTCTGGAGTCATGCCCACGGAACTCAGGCTTCATTAGTATGACAGTAATGTTTAATAAACAGAGATTATCAATCTATCTCAGCCAATAACACAGGCACATGCAAAAATAAACAAAAATAACTCATTCTGTTACTGTCCTGTCCAGGGGTCAATGAGAGCACACACATAATCAATATCTAACATCACTGGCACCACACTGTCCTCCATGTTTGTGCCTGCCAAAGGTCACTTACTGGAGCCCAGTCACCTCTGACCTGCAAACGCCAACTTTTCCTTGGCTAACTGTTGGTCCAGACATCAACCCTTGCCCCTTCGTCACAGTCTCCAGTAGGCTTTACAGGTTAGAGAGCCCCCACCCATATAAAACCTTGGGTCTGACAGGGTCATAGAACACCTGTTGTACCTTGGTCACTAGACTGTGAGCAGGAGGAAGGGTCAAGACTCTTGTGGGAGTTCATGTTTTTATTGGTACCAGTCTGTCTTGTCTGTAATTTGGCACTAAACGATCATTTTAGATTCTCCAAAGGGGAGGCAGAACAACATGGGAGTAGCAGGACAGCCCTTCTCTCAGATAGGCCCAGCTAGGAATGTGTCTGCTGCCTGTGTAATAAATCTATTTTAGCTTAGTAGAAACTCAGGAGAAATTGCTTTTGCCTGACTTGGCCTGTGCCGGGATGGTGATGCTATTGTAGGGTGGCTGTGAAGGAATCTGCATTTTGACATGGTTCTTTGAATGTATTTATGTCAGTGCACACTGAGGAACAGCTGGCCAGGACTGGAAGTATTCAATTTTTTGTTATCTTTAAGGCTTAATATTTACCAGGAATTTTTTTTTCTGCTAACCGCCTGCAAGTTGGACAGGAAGAGACCAGGCTTCAGTTGGCCTTCACTCCTGACAGCAAATAGGGAGTGGCAGAGATACTGGAAGATAGAGAGAGCTAGAGAGGACACTGGCTTTTCCTTTCAGAAATTGGCAAACTAATAATAGTTACAGTTGATGTACTTATAATGATTTATTTAAAGGAGCTTTTTGCTCTGGCCTGGCCAGTCCGTCACACAGAAGCTATTTCCTGTTGCAAAACAAGTTCACTCTGGCAGTGTAGTAGCTTCCTGTTTAATCCACTGAACTTTATTCCTCTCATTTTATTAAACAAATATATTTACGACGTCATGTTTTTACCTCAAAAAATTTATTTCTTCAGATACTCTAGACTTTTTGATAGTCAGATAAGGCCAAAGCACATTAAATTAAATGGATCAAACCAATTATCACAGTTGTACTTATGTCACGGCCATGGCAGCTGTGTACAGTTCCACAACACAGATATAGTCCATCTGGACAGACTGGAAAGGAAGTGAACTCAGCAAAATGTCAACGTTCTGTAAGGTATGTCTCAGTTGCAGTGCTGTTTTGCCCTGATTTTCTTTGGAAGCTCTTACATCCTGTGTTCCGTTGCTTATATGGTGTGCATGATTGATTGTCCTCTTGTCGTCAGAAGATAATTTTGAACATATTCTCTGAACTCGATTATGGGTGCTTTATGAATCCCGAGGAATTTCTCCATTATGGTGGGGTTTTTTTGTGTCTCGCTTGCAGAAACGCAATATTTCATATTATGAAATATTTATACCATACAAAAACAGGGTATATAGTTTGTGAAACAAGCACATTGGGTTCATTTGTCACACTCAGACCTTGTGAGCTTGGTCTGTCTAGACAACCTGGACTCACTACAGGGACTGAAAATGCATTATACACACACGTACACACACAACATCTGATCTGACTGCTGTCTGTTATACTCGTTCATTCTTTTGAGACTGGATACATACGTTTAACATGTTGTCCTCACCACTGTCTCAACCTATGATTGTGGACGTGGAGGCCAGAGCTACAATGAGACTGCTTCTCACAATAAAGCAGCCCTTCAGGAGGACAAGAGTCACGCTGCTCTACTAAGCCCTGTGGACTGTTTAGTACACGTGGTTTCTGATACTGTGTCTGTGAAAAACAAAAAATACAAAAGGCAGTTAGGGCTGTAACCTTTGGCATTTGTCAGCTTTGTTACGGTCAGAGGAATCGATGGAAAAATGGAGGACCAGGCAGGAGAATAAAGAGACTGTGGATGAATTTGAAAAGGGCATCAGGACATCTAATATACAGTAGAGTAGTAGTTCAACTACAATTGTTGGGACATGCTATTTATTGTGTTTGCCTCTCATGCACCACCTTATTATTAAATTACATATTATTGACCCAGAATACTAAAAATAAATGGTTGTGTTGTTGTCGGGGTACTGTGTAATGGGTTACTTGTAATGGTGCTGATTTTAAAAAGTATCTCTGCTAGAAATGTGTGTCATACTTGATGTCATGCAAATCGATCCTTAAAACTATAAATGACCAAGTCCATTCTTGTTTGCGTTGGACTGACAGTGTTGACTTGACCAATTCCTCCTGTGCATTGATCAGTCCGGTTGTAGTCCCCATAACTCCTTGAATATCAAAGAAGGTGAAATCGCTCCAGCATCATTTTTCCATGTAGGGTCTTCATCTTTTTTTGACTGTAAACCTTGCTACTATAAAATTAGAATGTGACGGTGGTTGTGATTCTTATGTGGTCAGCCTTACTCAGTGCAATGAATCATGTGTTCCAAGGAGCAGATCTTGCAAGCCTCGCTGGCTTTCGGTCAACCTCTCTCCTCTGGCTCTGAGCCTGGTTTTTGCCACAAGTCTGGAAGCTGGAAGATTTGAGTCTTATTGTTGAGGTGTCATGTCTGTTACACGAACTCAGCCAAGTTTTTGTAAGCACTAAAACCATCACTCACCCCTCTTGACTCTCATTGACCACAAGTGTCTGACGAGTATAAAAGTGCATTTTCCCATCAGATCATAGTTTTTAAATCAACACAATAAACACACAATTCAGCACTCAACTGATTATGTCAGCAGAAATTAACTTTCCGGATTGCCGGTTTGAAACATACCCGTGGAACATTTTTTGGATGGTCCCTCTAGACTGCTTTGGGCTTTATCTCCATATTTTACCTTTCTTGGTGGTATTTATGCGTCAGCAGACATGGAATCTCCATCATGTCTCCTGCTTTTTCCATGCAAGTGATGAACTGAGCTTTTCGGCCAGTTTATTTACCCCACCCACATACAATATTTCAGGCACTGAGGTAAAGCACTTCAGTGAAGGGGTCTAAACATTGAATTACTGTCGTGTAAAACAAAACAAAAAGGTAAGATGTCGGAAAGACTTTAGAACAAAATCTTGAGTCACATATATAGTTGGTTATTTCAATACATACCATATCAGCTATGTCCTTCTCAGTTGATGGCTCATATATGCATCCCTTGTGTTGACAATGAAGTCATAAGAATGAACGATGAAGGCAACTTGGTTGTTTGACATCGTAGTAAAATGCTACATGCCTCTGCAATGTCTCACCAAGAGAGACAGTCGCACTCACGTACACCTAGTAGACACTTTCTGCCTCTCCTCATTGCTTAGCAGGTCCTAAGCTCGGCAGCGCGTCTATGCTTGCATGGCTGTATAAGGGCACAGCGATTGTGCTACTCCACTATGGCAGAGTGAGAACGAAGGAGGAGCAGAGAGAGAGACTGGGATCCCATCTGGTAGTTCTTAAAACCCCTGGAATGCTTTTGCTTTAGTTACACAAACCAAACAAGCTTTCTCGCCAAGCCAAGACGTTCTCTCTCCTCCTAAGGATTCATCTCCTCTGCTCGTGGATTCCCCAATGTCCTCTACAAATCAGTCAGTCAAGAATACGTCTTCTGACATTTACAAAAATTTACGATTTCATTTTAAAGAATATGGAAAAATTACATTTTTACTACTGCTCTGTAGACAGCAAAATATAAGTAATTAAACAAAGGCTCTCAAATATCACCATCTTCCTTGAATTATTGAATGGAGAAAAGCAAATCCAGCTGAGTATCCAGATGTGCTTTTAGACAAACGCCATTCATTCTCGTGGTGACACATTCTGGCCGTCTCATCTGCTACATCAGAACCATCCCAAGCCCATCCTTAAACATCAGCTGCTGCTGAATGATGGTTCCCTGGCCTCCAGGTCTGAGGGAGTGGAAGGAAAAGAGGGGAGAAGCTGGGGAGGATAGTTGCTCTGGTTTACTCATTATATTGACTGTTGTCTGGTGTCATTGGGATTTTGCACATGGTTCTCCTATTTACATACACTCACGGGCTATGGTTTTATGTATTTAATTTCTGTTTTCTCTATGTATCTTTAAGGAAAACACTATGAGCCAGTATATCTTGGTTTTCTTTGTCTGAGGAGCAGAGAGTGTCAAGGAGGTTAAAAGGAAGTGTGAGATTGTGTCTTCCCTGCCCCAGCTTGGGATCACAGTTAAAGCAAGATTTGTTGGGGCCTCGAGAAAAGGGATTTGCAATTTTCCGCCTTTCATATGCACAGCTGTCTGTAATTGTTACCTATCTCATCTGCTCTCTTTTGTTTTTCTCTCATTTCTTAAATTCAAGTTTCTTTGTATTTACTCCCTTTTCTGATTCTACACCTTCTGTCCTTGGCTTGAGGTCATGCGTTTTTTTTTTTTGAGACTTGTAGTTGAGAGAATACAAATTATATTCTCAGTGGTCAGGGGTCTGTATTGTCTTAGCTGGGTTGCCAGGGAAGGTTACATTTATGGCATCATATGAATTCTCTCTGTTTTTTGCTCTCCCTCTTTGTGCTTGTCCAGATATCCGCCACCCAGAGGAACTTTCTCTACTGCGGAAGCCTCGTGATCCCAAGAAGAAGAAGAAAAAGTTGGAGGAGGCAGAGGAGGACGATCTGGAGTTGGAAGGCCCTCTGTTAACCCCTGGTTCAGGTGAGGTGATGGATTATAACTCCCATATGGAGATCTTGCTCCAATAACAAAGGTTCTTTCACATGCTGCCAAAGCAATAAATGTGTTCTAATAAAAAGAGGGTTTGAAATATGTAAGCATATCATATTCATATCATTTAGAAAGTATTTTCCTTAAAGTAAAGAAAATAAGGAATTTACTCAAGTATCACTATGAAATGACAAACACTTATTTCATGTGCTGAACTGAAGAGTTTCAAGAGAATGGATTAACTAAATTTTATGCCCTCACAGAGATTTATGTTCCAGTTCAACTATGTGACACTACATATGCACTATTGGGTGTATTTCACCGTGAAATGTAATTATCTTTTTCCAGTCTGCAGCAGGTTGAGTAGCAGTTTCCACTGGCTCCCATGGAGCATCTTCTCTATTCTTTTTGTTTGTCATTCTCTCATGGTTTGTCATTCTCTCATGGTTTGAAATCCACTAAGATAATTGCTGATTGCAGCATCTTGCCTCCAGTCATCAAATATGAATGTGTGTGTTTGAGGCCAGCGTGGGATCTACAGACCTGACTCCCAGCTCCTTGGCAAGGAGGACGAAGAATTGTTGAGATTCCACACATAGTTGGTCACGCTGCCATTTAAAACCCAAACCAGGCTGTGCAGTTGTGCTAGCCCTCGTTCCTTCCATGGGTGAGCATGTGAGCAAGGAGAGGTGGGAAACAACAGTCAGTGCGTCTGTCTAAAAATTGACATTAGCCAAAATCGTTAAGACTCTTAAGCCTTTAGTTCGACTAATTGTCTTCCTTGACAGTCTCTCTTGTGAAGGCCTGGTCTGGTCTGAGTACTGACTTGTTGGACTTTTCTCAAAACACATACGCTGTTTGACATCAGGGAGGAAGAAGGCACAATTAACATGGAACATCACAAGTCTTACAGCTAAAAACAAATGTTGGCATGCATGTGCAGTTCACTCCAGACTAGATTTTTTATCTTTATGTAACAATTATGTATCTTTATGTTTATATCTTAGTATGTAATATGGAGAACACGCAAGGATTTGGGAAACATTTCATGTATAGCTCATGATTATGCATAGAGTCAACATGTAGCACTGAGACCCAGAGCTGTAGATGCATTTTGTTCATAGTGAGTTATTGTGGTCACTCTATTAGGCAGTCAAGAGACGATAAATCAAAAGGAATGCAAGTTATTTGTTAGCTGTCACAACTCCTGCACCACTTTTCTTTGTATGGACACACAGTCATCTCCTGCTGTCCTCATCACGTCACATGCTACAGCAATAGAGTGAGCACTTCATGGCCAGGTTGCAAGCAGTTATGTCGTCTCTCATGGGGAAGGGCTGGCCTATTACCCTGGGTCTCCTGATAAGAATCACAAGGGCCAGGCTCAGCAGGGAGGCAACGTTGTAATCATAACTATAGAGGCCTCCTCCGTGCAAACAGCTGCTCTGTATGCTATAGTATAGAAGTGAAGACAGAAACAAGCTCATTGTAACTCGCCAAAAACTGTATAGGCAAATTCATTTTCATTCCTACATGACTGTAGCTTCAATGGGCCTGTTGTCTTTGACCATACCACAGACACTGTGCAAGACCATAAAGAATATACTATATACAGTAGATATGTTGTGCAATGAAAGCAGCCCTGACCTCACAAGCAAAGGAGAGTGAGTGCATGAACCTTTAAGGTCATGTGGAGCACATGACTAGCTATTTCCTCTCTGGCAAGTCTGACAATCATTACATAAAACTCAATGTCCATCATATAATGGGCTCAGTCATGATGACAAACTCCTTGTCTGGGTTTTCAATCAGTCATGCTGTGTTGGGTGGATGGAAAGGAGAGAACCTCACTCGTCATGCCAGGGCGATCTCCTTCTACAAGAAGGGTAAACTGAGTCATCAGCTCTAGCAGTTGGCAGTGCCCATGGAAAGCCAGTGGATCTTCTCTTTTTGTATTTCCCTTACATTTCTCTTCCTGTTTTTCTCTTTTCTTGATATAGTTTTCAGTATCTACAATCTGTCCACTTGATGTTGTTTGTCCCCATTCTGCTGCCTTCCTCCACTCTTTCCCATCTACCTTTCTCCTCCTCTTTCTCTTTCCATCCTAGCCTCTGAGATAATATTCATCGGACCTGTCAAAGGTAAGCTTTCCTCTTTCTGTTTCCTTTACTCTTCTACACTGCTTCCATGTCCTCCCTATCATCCACTCACACAGCTGGTGTGCTCAGGCCACATGACAAGTCATACCCATTCGAACCAGCAGTCACCTGACTGTTCTTGTAAAAGGGAGTCGGCTGATTCAAATGGTGAAATGATAAAGGCTTTGCTTGTCATTAGAATCCAGCTCATAGCTCAGCTTTCTTACAGCTGTCCCGGTGCTGCTCACTCTGCTGACAGCTTTGAAGAATTTCTGATAACTATATGGCCCTCAAAGTGCTAAATTAAGCTATCAGTTGTTACTGAAGTAGTCAGACTTGCAATGCATTCTGTGTAATAAGTAGATGTTTGGATGTGCTCATTCTGTATACTCATAGTAAGAGTTCACAATAAGAAAGATGAGATTCCTTATTGTATCCTGGCTACGATAACAGCTCGCACAAATTGTGTGTAAAAGTCACTGACACAAGAGACACATTAGCTGATGATTCTCTCATGGTTTACATCTAGCCTTTTCAGCCCTCGGTGGTCCAGCTTTTTCCATCTAAGCCCTGTATGAATCCCCAGTGTGGGAGGCTTAGGGAGTTGAGGCATGTTAACATTCTTGATGCCTTTTAGCCTATATTGCTGTCAGTAAACAGGATGAAGGTTGCTTTTGCTGGCCTGCCAGCTTTCACTTTCTGCATGCTCTCTTTAGATAATTGAGATTCTTCAGGAGACCCTACGGAAGATGGGAGTACTCTCCCTTACCCGATGAACTTAGCATGAGGGAAAACCTTGAAAGACCCACTAAATAACACCCTCCCCCACAAGGCCCAAAAGGGACGGGTGACCATAGCATGCACCCTGTTCTCACGACCTCAGCTAACAAACACAAACACACACATGCACACTTTCAGATGCAAACCAAGCCCACATCCGAATATCAGAAGAGATGTAGTGGTTAAGCCAATGTTGCTTCTTGACCTCAGTCCAACGGAGGAAGAGAGGGAATGGGGAGTATGGTGCCAAAAATACTCCACCAGGCCGGCCAACAGGAAATACAAACTGCTTCACTTTGTACAGAAAGCCAAACCCAACAATTAAGTGATAATTTTTACAAACTTACTTGTTTTATCAGATTAATAATTAATATATAGTCCTCCATATTGTACTCCCCCTCTCCTCTGTACTTGTACAGTAGTTTGCTGTGTGCAGCGCGTTCCCGCAGGTGTTTTGCCTGTGAGTATGTGGGTGACCTTGATCGTGTTGTGCATCATCTGCATGCTGATCCGCAATCAATCCTGCCAGCGGCCAAAGGACCTTTTTCAAGCCACTCATCTGCAAAGTGCTGGCCCGGAGTCATTGTGTTGTCGACCGCTAGCTGGCCTGGCTAGGCTGCAAGTGTGTGCTCATGTGAAAAACATGATGATGTATTTGTGAATGTGAAATTGTAAATTTTGTTTGTGTCGATAGAAGATAACAGAGAAATATTGTCAGATGTAAGAATGAATGATTTGTATGAATTTGTGATGTGCATCCTTTTCTTTTTGACTACTATACAAGGACTAACTGGTGGCTCTTTGTTTTCAGGGAGCATCTATTCAAGTCCAGGGTTGTACAGTAAGACTATGACCCCCACCTATGACTCCAGGGATGGAAGTCCACTGTCACCGACATCTGCCTGGTTTGGTGACAGCCCTCTCTCTGAGGGCAACCCTAGTATCCTGGCTGTCAGTCAGCCAATATCCTCACCTGACATCCTGGTCAAACTCTACAAGCCCCAGTCCCTGCTGGACAAAGCCAAAATTAACCAGGGGTAAGCTGAACAATATATTGTGGATTTTTAGTTTGGCCAACCCTATAAAGAATTGTGTCAAAGACATTCTATTCTGTGTTCACTGTTTGCTTAGGTGGTTGGACTCATCCAGATCTCTTATGGAGCAGGATGTAAAGGAGAATGAGGTGCTCCTGCTGAGGTTCAAATACCACAGTTTCTTTGACCTCAACCCTAAGGTAAACAGCTGAAAAGAGGCCCTATCTCTCTTCTGTCTTTCCTTACAAGGTCACTGAGGACATTCATTCAGGACATATTGTTCCTGTTGCCAATCTTTATCTTATCTGAAATCTTACAGACATATTGTTATCCTATACAGGTTATATGACTACAAATAGAATTTAGTATGTTTTTCCTATACTTTTTTGGCGACTAACACATGACCTCTTCCTTATTTGTTTTTTGTTAATCCCTCCACAGTATGATGCCATCCGGGTTAACCAGCTCTATGAACAGGCCAAGTGGGCCATTCTGCTGGAGGAAATCGAGTGCACAGAGGAGGAAATGATGATGTTTGCTGCACTGCAGGTAAGGAGAAAGTGTGTACGTGTGTGACTGATCTTAATTTCCCTGTTTGAGAATAGCTCTGTTTGATGACATTTGTCTGAAACCTGTAGTTTTTTTATTGTGTGGCAATGGGCACAGTTTCGTTTCATCTACAATTACACAATTAGATGGGCTCCCAGCCATACAGCCCTCTGTTCTGCTGCAGCAGGCGTACTAAACTTGGCTATTGTACATCATTGCAGAATGAGCTAATTAGGGTATTATCACCCATATTCCCAGTGGGCTCCTCAATATGCTACAGTATCATTAGGGTTTTGCACAAAATATCCCTTGTGAATCATGAATTGCAATTAAGTTGAACGACATGAATGAATTTACGTCACTCATTTCAACAGAATTAACTCACTGTGATCATCTGGAAACTGAGATTTTGACCCAGTGAGTCATCATGTTAAAGATGTCTTCCAGCTAAAATATATTCTTTTAAATATTATAGATACTGATGTTTATGTAACCTCTCAGTAGTCAGAATTGAAGCATGTTTGTTAATGCTTCTGAGCTTTATGTTGGCAAGTAATCATAGCAAACCCTGCTTCCCTTGTCTTCTTAGTCCCTTCCTATTCTGGCCTAGACTTAACGGCTGATGGGGCCATTAGACACGTTTTTTCTTTTAAGAAGGGTTTAATTAAAGAGTAGAAGAAGGATAAATAATGAGGGTGGATTTATAGAGGAACACTGGAAGTGATGTACAAATGTGAGCCCTTTTTGCCCCCTCAGGTTGCCCCCTTATAGTCTAGGGTTGGTGGCCCTGCTATTTCTGATCCTCATAAAGTGTGTGCCAAGACCTGGGGACGCCACTCTGTCCTCACCCCTGGGGTAATTATAGAGCAACTTGGGCCATGAGGACAGAGCGACTCTGCTGAGCCCACCCACCCCAACTAGGAAGACAGACCTGCTAACGTTCCTCTAAAAGCCCTCTTACACTCTGAGGTGTAAGGTGTGTTTCATCAGACTGGTTATAATTACACTTAGCTGGTTTCCTGTTACACTTCTCTGAGATGGGATGCTAATCTGGGTGGTGTGTTTACACTGGCCGCAACTCTGTCACTACCTGTCTGTTAGCGCTATGCTAGCTACTACTATGTTTCAGCTGGGTGTTATGAGTCCAGTGTTTTGGCTACGGTTTCACATGCATGAATCAAACATAGTTTGCAGTGGGCTAAGCTTCTCTGAGGGAGCTGACAAATGAGAGTGGATTCTAGCGTCTAAATAAAGACCGGTAATTGTCCACATCCAGTAGCTTGCTAGCCAGTGTTGGCATGTGATCACCTGGACATGTCACATTATCAGTTTATAATCAGTTGTTAAGTTGGTAAGTAGCCTCATATTCCTGAGTTTCTTGATCAAAAAGATTAAGAATTGTCTTGACTCAACCACATTTATGTCTGAACTAAACCCGATCACAAGTGTTGTTTTTATTTTATTTCCATATACTGTTATTGAATTATCCAATTTATTCCACATGCCGGTCCTATTGCAACGGATCTGTCTTTGAATTGCATCCCCCGAGGTTTCTTTCTTTATTCCTTCACGTTAAGGTTTTTTCCTTTTCTTCACGGAGTACTTTGGGTTGGGTCGGGAGCCATAGTTGTTATGTGGGCCTGTGAAGCCCTTTGAGACGTTGTATGTGATATTTGGCTCTACAGGGAAACTTGACTTGATTGTTACATTTTGTTAAGATTGTCAGTAGAGCGTGGGTGTAAAAGATGGAGGAATGGTGTCATGGACAGTCCTTTGTTCCCCGTTCTGTAATCTTAGCTGGCTAAATCCGCTCTCTCACTGTCTATGTATCTCCCGCACTCTCTCGACAGCTGTTCATTCATACGTGCGGGGTGGGTGAATACCATTTGTCAACAAGTTGTATTTATTGTCTGTGACTCACACGATTGGGAAATCTAGGTTTGGTTTTTGGTAATGGCCTTATCCTGACCAGTTAGTATTTCCATTGTTACAAGAACAGTATCATTTTGCCCCAGTCTCACATGTGTTCTCAGTAAACCCAAATCTGTTATGGGGTACAGTTAAAAGATAAAGAGAACCCAGACCCCAGACTGTAGCACATATTTCCACCGATGACTGACCATCAGCTATCACTGCTTCTGTCATCCTGAAAATACTACAGTGTCTTGCCTGCTTCAAATACTGTATGTCATCAGATAAATCGGCAACCCCGATGCATATTGGCAGCGCTTGCTAGCATAAATGCCAGACGGGTCTTAAAAGTATTTATTTGGTAATTATCACAGACCAATTTCATTTTATAAGATGAATTTGGGTGGTTAGGCACCGGTAGCACGCATAGCAGGAAGCTTTGAAGAATTCAGCAAAACTGGGAAAGTGTTGTAACAACTAAAAAGTAGCAAACTCGAATCTTCATCTCTGCCTTTCTTTTCCCTCTAAATTCATCAGACGGATTACTAGAGATTTTAATCCGTAAGGCTCCAATACACCTAATTGGTGCTTAACAAAGTCATCCCATTTTTTGGTCATTGTAGGTTTCACTCAGACCCACAGCAATGTTGTCAGGGTAAAACTTTGAACCATTGTTACATCCAAAAGCTGGGCTCCAAGTCACATCTGGACACCTCAGAAGTGCATAGATGAGGTCTAAGAGGAACATGAAAAGAAGCACATTGGTTCTGTAGTCTAGACATCTAAGGCAAATTAATATAATGATTTCTGCACATTGTTTGTATGTGACAGGAGCACAGAACTGTTGATACTGTTGTTTCTCAGAATGGACAAGCAAATTGAAAAATAAATAAGTAAATAAATAAAGCAACTCTCTCAACTCTCTCTTCTTTCTCCTCTCCAGTACCACATCAACAAACTGTCAATCATGTCATCAGACAACCACATGAATAATAGTGAAAAAGAGGTGGATGAGGTGGATGCAGCCCTGTTGGACCTGGAGATTACTTTGGAAGGAGGGAAGTCATCCAACACACTGGTATGACAACACTACCATATCCTCACATTCACCACAGTCATCTAATGGTTTTGGTTCTTAGTTCTATTTTTATGATGTCTGCATTCATCAGCGGCACTAAAAAGGAGCTGTAGCCCTCGTACACTCTGTACACTGACAAAAGGGGAGGAGAAATCTCAATGAATTGCCCTACAAGTGCAAAATTTCACATTGTTTACAAGGCCTGTATCTGACAAAGAACCAGGGCTGTGAGATATTTGACACTAAAACAAGCCCAACAAGGGCTGTGCTTTGTATCAGTAGGTGCATATTATGAGTCCATTGTTCCACCAGCCCTGCCTTGTGAAATGTTGTAAAGTATATATATATAGCTTATCAGAGGAAGCTGACTTACCGGCCACACTGAAACATGACATTTGAAAGTCCAGTCGGCGGTCATTGCTTTGGTCATGTCTGCCTGTTTCTTTCATATGAATGTATTTCACATTTAAACTCAATGTTTTGATTTTCCGCTCTTTCCTAGGGTGACATCACATCTATTCCTGAACTAGCGGACTATGTGAAAGTCTTCAAGTAAGTCCATGTTCAGAGCTACCTGATACCACAATCGCTTTACTTTTCCCTGCTGTTATTTAAAATGCTCCCTGCAAATGTTGCATTTCTGTTAAATATGTTGTATCTATCAGGAAATAAGGAGGGGTTGTTGGGTGTTTTGCATCAGGGCACTTTACTGATAGTTTGCCAGAAGTCATTTTGGCTAGGGAAACTGATTACAGTAGTAGTAAGCGTATTTTGAGGCATATTTCTTTTTGGATATGAGCCCTTGCTGACAGGCAGATGGCCTTTTGGGGTGGTTGTCTCATAAAATGTATAAACCCTGGCAGGGGCATATTATATCAAGAAGCATTTCCTCTATAATGCTGTCCCATTAATGTTCACGTACAAAGCTGGCCGCTTTCTTATACACTTTGCTGATTTTGCACTTAAGCAAGAGCTCTCCCTCTTTTTGTCTCTCTTTGTATTCATTTGCAAGAAAAAACTGTCTCCAACTATCTGTTGTATATTTTCCAGACCCAAGAAACTGACACTGAAAGGATACAAGCAATACTGGTGCACATTCAAGGACATCACAATTTCCTGTTATAAGAGTAAAGAAGAGGCACATGGAACGCCTGCTCACCAAATGAATCTGAGAGGTACAGACACTCACGTGTGCAAAAAGCACAGACGTGAATGTAAACAAAAGAAGCCACTCCACGCTCACAAAAGAATGCAGTGCTTTTTTTTGCTGTTGGTATGTGATCCATAATGGAATGTTTAAGGAATGAGTGTGACCTTTGACCTCTTCTCTCCCTCCAAAATGTGGCTCCCATGTGAAGGTTGTGAGGTAACGCCAGATGTTAACATCTCGGGTCAGAAATTCAACATCAAGTTGCTAATCCCTGTGGCCGATGGCATGAATGAGATTTGGCTTCGGTGTGACACGGTATTTAAAAATTTTGATACACACCGTAGATTTGTCATTCTTTATCATCCTATTGCTAAATGCAATTTCTTGATATTTTTACAACTACCAAATTAGCAGTGCACAATAAGTATAATAATATGTATAACATCTGTAGCCCAAACTCTCATCCTGCTCGACTTTCTTCTCTAGGAGAAACAGTACGCCCACTGGATGGCTGCATGTCGCTTGGCTTCCAAAGGGAAGACCATGGCCGACAGCTCATACAATCTGGAGGTCCAGAACATTTTGTCCTTCCTCAAGATGCAGCACATGAACCCTGATCCTCAGTTCATTGAACCAATCACCACCGATATTAATCCAGAATGCCTGGTGTCCCCGCGCTATCTGAAGAAATACAAGAACAAGCAGGTAAACCACACCTGTATTGAATTTTAACATGCTCACAGATCCAAGTTCTGACACATAATGATACAGGAACATACTGGCTGCACCAGACAGACACAGTCCACAATTTTGTTTATGTTACTTTTTGAGGTAATTTACATGTTTGATGAGTCTGCTGAGGAGTTTGATGGTGCAGCATCTGATGCTTCCCAGATGAGTGCCCCCTGGCATTAGGGTTGTCTTGCACTGGAATGCAGTCTGCCTCTACTTCCCTTCCTTTACATTTCCTCCTCCTCCTCCCTGAGTTCCTCCACTCCCCCACCCCCTTCTATCCAAGGGGAAACCAGGACAGCAGGCATTCAAACCACTCAACATGCTTACAGTACATTTCCTCACGTTAGACTCAACTGCAAGCTGTAATGGAGATTTCACCATGGTATTCAGCCTTTGTCTTCTATCAGCTAGACAATGGAACTGGTTGAAAAGATGTCCGTGGGACATATGGCACACAACAGTAAGGAGCTCTCACTGTTGAGCCACCAACAGATCTTTTAACAACTAGGTGTAATATTTAAGCTCAAAGAGTGGATTAACTTTCTTGTAAACATTACGAAAATTGTACCCTGTGCCCGATGGATTTGCATGTAAGTAATAGGCTGTTGTGTGTGTATATTGGAACAGCTGAATATACAACTGCCGTTGCTGTGTTAGTTGGAATGGGAGAGGGAGGGGGTCGCCACCCCATAGCTTACTCACTCAATCTGGTTTTGTTTAAGTTGTACTGGAAACGTGGAAGGTTGCTAAAGGGCTGGAGGCAGGGTATCGGTAAGTGATGATTCATAAAGGCTCTGTGCTGTAGATTGATCCACACAGGATGTGTGGAAGACACCCGGTACATTTCACTCAGTGTCTAGAGTGAGACCTGACGACTGTCACAGTAAAAAGAAGGATATTAAACAGGAAACATTTGGGAAGTGAGCAAGAGGAGTAGCAGCCATATAAAGCAATTGAAAGTCCATATTGGAACAGAAGTTTGTGCCACGTTGCCTCACAGTCATGACCCAAGAGCAAGAAATGCTTGAGTGTTATTGTTGTAGTGGACCACAGTGAGATCCAGCGGTTTTCTTCAGCGTAGTGCAGAGGGTGTATCTCACTGTGTGGGGTTGTGGTTCTCTCTGGACTGCCTGTAATGTCGCTCACAAACCCGGTTTGATCGGGGGGTATCCCCAGGCACAACATCAAAGAGTAATGCTGCTTAATGGCACGTATGTATGTATGCATGTCCCTGTGCACTCATGTAGCGGGCGTGGGTTATCAGGAAATGAGCCGTGCTTGGGAATGCTGCGCGGGAAAACAGTCTGGGAAAAGCCCGCTTGTTCTCAGCTGTAGCCCCCCCATTCCCTAACTAGCTTCCTGTTGCCAGACTCATCCAGAGAGACTTCCGTGCTGCAGTTCCCAGAGGATTACACACACAGGAATTTTTAGATTACTTTGAGCAGTTTGGCCCCAGTACAAACATATAGATTTACATAAGATTAAACAAATGACAAACACTTAATAATGAACTGAAGAGGCGATACGCCGCGCCTCCCTTATGTGCTGCTGTGCATATATCGCCATCTTCTGGATGAAATAGTAAAAGCAGTTACGCCTGCCGCCCATGATGAAAGTCTGGAAGGGACATACAGTATGTGCAAATTAACCATGTGTCACCCAGACACGAAAAATGTATTTCTGTTGCACATTTTCTCACTGTGTGAATTCAGGCAGTTCTGAAATCTTCTCTCTTACAGTAAATGTGTGCCTGTTGCTCCTCTGCTTTCTTTCCCTCTGGTGGCTGAATAATGCATCATCCCCTGGCTTCACAGCCTCACTGCCATCTTTGTTTTGTTCATGACAACTATTACCCAATTCATTTTGGTCTCTCACTTACCTCACCATGATTTTACTTGCTTATTCTCTTTGTCCGATCTGTCTTCTCTCTCTTCTTCATCCTTTGTATGCATCTCCTTCATTGCTCTGTGTCCCTCTCCCACCCCTGCCTCCCCTCTTCAGCCAGGCTATATCAGGGACTTGGTAAGTTAAGCTGTGCCCACTGGGTGTCTATGAGGTGTAGCAGACAAATGTTTAAACTCATTTGTTATAAGGGTGTCTTGCATAACCAGTAGCTAACATTTCATAGTCGCAAATAGTGACAGCAGAATCTAGATTTGGGCTGCAGCATTTTCCAGAACCTCACATTGCAATTATTACAAGAATCCATATAAGCTGATGCCGTAGCAATTAGCTGGTCTTGGGATCCACAATGACGGATATCATGATTTTAATTTGACAAATTGCGCAGCCCCAATCTAGATAGCATCTGGCTTGTTAGTCTCTGTTTGTAATTTGACATTTCAGTATGTTCTGTTAACATGGGTTTAGAGGGTTATTTTAGCTGTACTGAGAGACTAGAGATGAATTAGTTATTACTTAACATTAGAGAATTGTAGCCACACATTGCTTATTTGACCTTAATGTGGAAAAACATATTCTCGTTTCTTTGTTGATGTTTATTTTTTCTTAAAAATGTGTTTTACCTTCCAAGTATCCGTCATGTCTGTAGAATATGAACTCCAATTCGAAATTCCCAGATCTTACTCAAGATAAATAATTAATCACAGTGAAAATAATGATTGTCCAATATTAGAGTTGCGAATTGGAAACATTGTGATCAACTTCAGTGTTCTATTCCTGATGTCTGTATTTTTATTATTGCTAGTCTACGTTTGTCCAACTTCTTAGCCCATAAATGCAGGGCCATGAAGCAGTATTTGGGCAGCTGTAAAACAATGGCTAAATGATATTCAATGTGATTGATTATTTATTTTAAGCAATTTTCAAAATGTGCTTTGTTGATTTTCGTGCCATAGTCAGAGCTGAAACCGGTAGTGGCCTGAAATTTCAGGGGGGAAATAACCTAACTGCTAATAGCCAGGAAAATGGTCAGCAGTGTTTAGTTTGGTCCAAAACAAGTAAAGGACATGAGCAAGTGAAAGAAGAAAACTCTATCAATAGATGGTGGAAGATAGAGATAAGCTCATTTTAATCACTTGAATCCTTTAAGTTTATCTTGTGCTACCCTGCATGGAAGGAATAAACACACATGCACACAGACTGATTGGAAACTTTCCCTGACTCATTAACCTTCGTCTGGCTCCTCGTGAAGGCCATGTTTGTCTGTTTTTTTCACTGGGGCAGTCCTCTGGTAACGGGCTGATCCTGTTTGTCTTCTTTGCTCCATGGAAATAGCCACAGCTTTTTACGTGTAGGTGTCTCAATGGCTCAGTGCGTCGTTTTAGTGTGGGGATGTGCTACATTTATTTACAGCCGGAATGTGTGTTAAGTATGTGTATCTGTCAGATTTCAGCACGGATTCTTGAAGCCCACCAGAATGTGGCCCAGATGAGTCTCATTGAAGCTAAGATGCGCTTCATCCAGGCGTGGCAGTCCCTGCCCGAGTTTGGAATCACTCATTTCCTTGCCAAGTGAGTGTCAGTTTCTAGTTTTATCCCTGTCCCTGAATATCTCAGCGGAACATGCTGACAGTGACTTGTTCAACTGTATAATGTACACGTTTTAATCTCACATCGGATTTTCCTCTTCCACTCTGCAGGTTCACGGGTGTAAAGCGGGAGGAGTTGATCGGCATCACTTACAACCGTCTGATCCGGATGGACCCCAGCACTGGAGATGCCATCAAGACCTGGCGCTTCAGCAACATGAAACAGTGGAACGTTAACTGGGAGATTAAGATGGTAGGGTTGATTAAAAATAGAAAATCTTGAAGTACAAGTAACATTATCTGTATCCCAGACGAGCTTTGCTCTAGTTCATTAAGTGTAAGGCTGCATTAAATCATTTGTGTCCAGTAGAGGGCAGAAATGCTCAATACACACACTGATTGTTTATTATACTCTAATAGCTGACCTGAGTGGAAACACAGAAAGAACCTGTGACTAATGTACCATGGATGTTTCATGTCTTCTGCTCTGTGGCCTCAGGTGACCGTGGAGTTTGCAGACGAGCCCAGTCTGTCCTTCGTCTGTGCTGAGGTGGACTGCAAAGTTGTCCACGAGTTTATCGGTGGCTACATCTTCCTGTCCACACGCGCCAAGGACCAGAACGAGTCACTAGATGAGGAGATGTTCTATAAGCTGACCAGCGGCTGGGTCTGAGTTGTTCCCAAACAGTCAGGGGTCGGAGGCCAGGGGCCATGAGGCGCACGGTCGGGGCCGTTGGAACCTCATTTTATGGGTTTATTTTATTCTACTATTTCTTGGTCTTTTTATTTGTTTGGAACTGTGCTGAAGAGCCCGACGCAGCACCACTTTGCCATGGCTGACACCATTTTTATTGTTGTAGGTTTTTTTCATTCAGGCTGACAAAGGTCATTGGTTAAAACACTAATATTCTGCTGAATGCACTCCAGATGAACTTAAACTCCTGTGGGTCAGCAGAAGCCGCACGTCAACCTAAGCAGGCCGTTTGTGTCCATTTCCCAACGACCTCTGTCCAACTTCTCGTCACGCATTGATGATCATCTACTAATGTCCATGACGACCCATGAAAATCTGTCAAACAGCAGGAGTCCTATTAATCCCAAAGACTCATTTCTTTTCGGGTTATTCTCACTGTCTCTTTTTTGTTCTCCAACAACTGAACTAAAAAGCTGACATGTGTTAGTCTGCCAGCTAGAATATATTGTGATTGTCGTGCCACAGATGCCTGAAAATTATTTATCCTAAAAGATGGACATAGTCAGAGAATTCAGTCAGAGGGGCGTCTGTCCATCTTATCCACCCTATGAAGAATCGTCACCTTTTAATCTATTTGAAGTCACTTGTAAGCACTTCTACAGTATACAGTCCTGTTTATGAATAAGCTGTTGTTGAATTTCCTTTTGCCTTCGATGTCTAATGTCTTGTCCACAGTAGTTTTGAGGGGCGTCTCCTTTGTGTTACGTGTCTCCCATGCATTGCTTATGCTGACGGTGTGACTTTAATTGTATGAACTGAATTTTGTAACAGACTGCTGATGGTCTGAGAACACATTACGACTCAGCACACCGGCACGAGTGTCCAGCGGGTTTGAAAACCACATTCATAATTTAAACATCACTGTAAAACCATGTGTATCCATCCGTCTTTACAAGTAATTTGATCTTACTCGTATTCAAAAATTCTGCCAGTGAGACAAGATGATTTTGTAAGTATCTCATCCCATTTGCAGATGTTTCTGTTGTTCTAAAATATTGAGATTTTACTCACATCTAACAGGTTTTTCTGAAGATGGACATGCAGCAGCCCAATAATAATCGTAGTATAAGTTTTCACTTGACCATGTCAATGCGAAGTATTTCCCTGACACTGCACATTTAATTTCTGCCACCAGAAGCATTCTGTGCCAAATGGAGTTATATTTTGTCATATCTGTCTAATGTTCTGTCCACAGAAATGCAAGTCGCAAATTATCAACGGCGTTTTGCATTGATGGGTTTGAAACCCCGACATCTTTTGGCCTAGTGCATGTACACTACACATTTACCTTCCTACTCCTCTGTTTCTCACACCATATAGTATTATTGTTTTTATCATTACACACCAGCAAAAGGTCACCAAGTTTGAAGAATGAATATGCAAGCTTTTTTAATTCAATCCTCAGTATGAAGGATCAGTAAATGAAGTATTAGTTTTTGTAACTAATGTAAAAACACAGGTTTTATAGAATTGTACAGCGTTTTTTTTTCTGATTTTGGGTGATGGGGGGAGCATTTTTGTTTCAGAAGAGAGGGGGAAGCCATCTGTCAGCATGTGTAGTATTCACAATTGTCTCTGCGTATGTTTTCAGGTGAAGATATATATGAATATATGAAGATAACACTCGTCTCAAACTCCAGGTTAATACGGTTTGATTAACAGGTTTTTTTCCAGTACATTCTATAATTTTTTGTATTACGTTCAGTCTTTCAATGTGCTCTATTTTTCTTGCATCTGTCTCATTTTCTGCTTTCTCATCTGGCATGTGTGACAAAGAGTTACTTCTTTGCTGACTTTTTGAACTCTCAGTTTTAACTGCATGGTTTTGCCTGTGCACCTTTTTTAAAATACATCACTTAATATTCTGGATTTTATCACAATATATGTGTACCGTTTAATAATGTCTGAATGAAGGAGACCCACATTTTTATTTTTATTTTTAGACCCTGGAGTTTGAGACAAACCTGTTTAAATGCAAAGACATAAGAGAAAAAGCAAGCCTAGTCTTTATTTTTTCTCTCTATTTTTTTTTTGCCTTCAGTGTCCGGAACAGCAGTGCATGTCCTGCTGTTTTTCAGACTGTATAAATGCATTTATTTTAAAAAATAAAAGTAATTTTTATTTAAGCTGAGTTTGTTCTGCCTTTGATTGTACATCTTAAAACGATTCGGGTAATTCCTGAGTAATTATTTCATGATTTTCTACAAATTTGAAGAAATTGTTTTCCAAAACAATATTTTATATGAACTAGTATCATAGTAGTGAAAGAAAAGCCAAGTGAAAACAACATGTGCACTAGCGGGTGTTTTAACACCAGGGGGCAGTACACAGCAAGCTATCCACTGCAGTCTCCTGTTTGGTACATTCCAAACTTCTCCAAAGGTTTCTTCTCCTAAAGCTAATTGTTGTAATTGAAAAAGATGGTCAGATCCACGCAGAAATTCTGCCTGTTTGCCAGCTTTGGCCCACCGTACACTTCCTCCCCTCTCCTCTCCCCTCTGGGAAGCGAAGGTTTGAGTGGCTATGACAACTGAGGCACCGATGTTCATAATAGTACTATGTGGGATGTCAGCAGTGGAGATCACGGGTTAAATGGAGGATGATTGTGGAATCAAGCCACAGCTGCAACAGGAGGCTCAAAGCTGAGCCCCCACAGAAGGACGATCAAGGTGGTTCTGGAAAGCGAGGGATGTTTTTCCCACACCTTCCGGCGGATTTAATGTGTGTGAAATGAGATGAAAACCTGCTCATCACTTTCAAACGTCATATCGAGGTGTGTAGCATCGCTGCAGGAACAACGCACATCCTGCCCATGTGGGAAGACACACTGTAAAGTGCTGTGTGTGGCTGCAGTCACATTTCAAAGAAACACACACCAAATCAAAGCCCACTCACCACACCTTTATGTTATTGCTTTCTCAATTTTCCCCCGCTGAGCCTCCTCCTCCTCCTCCTCCTCCTCCTCCTCTGCTGATATTCCCTTAGCCTCTGCGCCGGTGGGAATTGTCCCATTGTGTGTCCACAGTGTGTGTGGGAAGTAGTGACGTCTCTATCCTGGAAGGCAGACACGACTCCACCTGGTTTCGTGGAATTCCTCAGACCCCTCGGGAGGTCGGGGTGGATAACAACCTTCATGTGACCGAAGAAAACAGGGGAGAGGAGACTTGAATGGCTATCGGTGCACTTTCAACAAAACGATGACACTGATGGATGATGAATCTGAGGCTCACAGACAATTAGAGCGTAGGAAGTAAAGGCTAAAGATGCACCAAACGCACTCGGTAAATAACACACAACGCAGAGGGCACAGCAGCACCTGTTGCCATTGGAGACAGCTGCTGACGGGTAGATAGTTCAGATCCAGAAAGGAGGGCTCGGTTTTCCTCGTAGCCGAAGTTCACAGCCGGTAAAAGTCACCGTTAATGTCACAGAGCAAAGTGTTTGTGACACCTGCACCTTTAGCCTGCAGCGAATGGATTGATGAAGATAATGTCAGCCACGGCGGCAAACGGGCCGATAAGCTGCTCTGGAAATTTCCTTGAAGAGATCCCTCTCCTTGGCCTCCTTCCCTTCAGACCAGAGTTTTGACCTTGTTTTCATCAATCCGGTCTTAGTCCCTCTGACAAACTGCTGTCGCCTCTTGTCAAGAGTTGACAGTCGGAGCATATTTTCTGACAGCTCAGAGGTTTCCACGTTCGCTATGAAAAACAGTAATGTGATCCTAGAGAGTTCCAGGTTCGGCCCTGCGTGTCTTGTCCTCATCTCTGCTGTGTTTTTTCCAGCGTGATGTAGAGGCTTCAATGTTTTGATTTGTCGCTGTACAACAAAATACATAATCTTTAATCACTAAGAAGCCTGATATGTTTCCTCTGTGCGTTTGCTGCTGTAATTCCCTTTCACCAGCCAAAAACTGGAAAACTACACCGGCTATTTTGTCTTTTCCACTAAAAAAAAGAAAGAAAAAAGGATGACCCTGTACTCAAACACTCATGACCCACTGCTCATTAACGGACAAAACCAATGCTCAACAGACAGTGGAGCATCATGGAGTCATCAGTAATTCGTCATATTCCCTGTTGCTCCGCTTTCAACACAACACACAACATGACTTAACACGTGGGCTTGACCTCTTGGATTCACACGATAAAGCAGAAATCCACCCCAGAAAGAGCTCAGATGCGTCCTTGCTATTATTTTGGACAGGTCTAGATTAGTTACCATGGAGAGGCCTCTCAGTGATAAACACGGAAGAGGCCAAGGCTCTTATCTTGATGTCATGAATTACACCCCTCGGCTGCTAAACTGTCTTGAGTGCGTGACAGTACGAGTCCCAGGCGAAGCTCCGAGTGGTTCAAAGGATAAAACAACACAAAAGTGCACAAAAACGTTTCCCTGTCACCGTCAATCTACGAGACGTGCTCAACATTTGCAAAAAATTAGGAACGGAACCGGAGAGGGGATCGCGTTTGATGAAATTTAGTTTCCGACAAGAAGGACACATGCATCCCGTTGTTAGAAATTCTCTCTAAATTTAGTGGATTATCCCTCAACAGGATAAAAAAATCATTCAGTTTGAACATTTTTGAAGGATTTCATATTTCCTGAATGTACCTGATAAATGATGAAGAGGAGAGGGGTCATCCTGTGACATCATCCCCGTGTTTCGATAATGAGTGATGATCATTGTCCTTATGTCATTTTCTACTTTTCTAATGCATATGTTCCCCCGTCACACACACACACACACACATATACACACGCGCGCACGTGATGTCATCCACTTGGTTCCTCTTTCCCTGAAATGAAGACGCAGCCTGTCATTAAAGTCTCAGACTCTGGCCTCTCGGCTCATGAGGTCATGTCACATGGTTTTTATGAAGATTAAACAGCTCCGTTGTCAGCCAGACGCTTGCATCATCCTCGTTTTGAAGCGGCGAGGAACTGCCTGGTCATGCGTGCGTTAAGTTCAGCTGCTTGTAAACATCCAGGTGCATATTTCTACTTAAACACACACACACACACACACACCTGTACTTTGTCTAATTGTTCACTATCAACGCAAACAAATCTAAAGCCGTCCAACGAATGACCTAAAAAACGTCGCTGACCTGGTTTGAACGTAAATTCAGTAAAAAAAAAACTTTGCAATTTTGCATCATTTTAAATCAAGTTTTCCTCCACTAAATCTTATTTTTCACGCTAAATCAATTTTAAGTCGTTGCTGTGGAATACTTTTACAACAAACAAGCCGTCCTGAGCAATTTTGTTTTTGTAGCGGTAGTGGAGCCGGGAGCTGTGGAGGCCTGGGGCATGCTGGGAGCGAGGAGAAAACGTGACCTGGAGTAGATGCTGGATTCCAAATGTCCTTATTTAGTCCTCAGTGTGTCAAATTGAGATACAAAATGATGCCGTGTCGATAAATGAATCCCACGGATCAATCCGGTCCTCTTTTGTCTCTTTCAGGTCCTCACTGCCGCCTTCTAACTCGATTCTATTTTCCGTTTATCACCTGTTTGGATGACATCGTTCCCTGATACCAAATAAAACCTAAAGTCTCCGTGCGGCCCTCTGTGTGTGTCTGTCACAGACCTGAGACGCCCAAAATTCATGTTGCGTCCTCAAAGGAATACTGATCATTGATCTGCTAATCTGGCTGCTTTTGATGGTTCCTTTAGCAACAAAATGCTAAAAGGGGAGCGTGAACGCTTGAATGATTTGCGAGGAGCAACACAACCAAAGCCACACACGTCCCCGTCACCGCCATGACACCCGGTACGTATCAATCCGTCAAACGTCTGTCTGCGGCGATGGAGATAAATGGCGGTTGTGACGGCTAATGGTGCGTGCCTCCATTACAGAGTCCTTTGCTGAGCTGTCTGCCAGAAAATTCGACTCCAGCACACCCCAGAGTATTATCTTTGATTCGGGGTGGATCCGTCTTCTTCCAAATCCCGCTCGCGCTCCTCGGTTAAGCTGCTGCCTGTGAGCAAAAGTGAGATTAAACGTCTCCTTGGAGTGGGTAACTGTACGGGGAGGAGTAGGGGGGGGAGGGGAGGGAACAAAGGAGGCCGACCTGCCCCTCCTCTCACAGCTACAGTAGGCCTACATGTGTAGCTACATTCCACTCTGCAGCTCCTTTGTGCTCCGTATGGTCTTGGAATTTCAATGTGCACATTTGTTATGCCTTCCCAT
>OMNV01015927.1:0-62329 GCA_900303265.1 Brotula barbata | reverse complement strand
TGATACTCTTATCATCTGAGCCCCTACCCCTGAAGATGACCCAGCATGTCCTTGGATGAACAAATTAAAAAAATCTGATGGAGAACAAAGCGGGTGCCTTCTGTTTAAGACGTTCTAATCTGCTCCATCACAGTCCGACTGCTCCATCACAGTCCGACTGAAGGCACTGTGAAGCCTCGGGGCTCTGAAAAGTTGCCGCTGTGCAGCTGTTGTATGCCCATGTTTGACCACAAACACACATATGCAGAGTGACAATGTGTGAGACACACCCAGCAACACATGCCATGCCATCACGCACCATCACACAACCAACCATCAGAAATGTTTGAACCAGTGCCCTACATTCTACGCTGCTATAATGCATTAGAGATGTTTATGAATCACGACAAAGCTGCTTATTAAAATTGAATGTCTGCTAAAACACTGGGCGATAGAGTAACTCTCAGAGATTAATTTATGACGAGCTGCTGCTTCCTTTATTCCAAAGATCTTGCGGTAGACGATTTCAACAACCCACAGTAGGTCCCACAGAACAACACCTTGTTTACAAGCGTTGTAAAACTTCATTTGAGGTCGTAAATCACATTTATTTTACCCCCAAAATGTTGACCCCAATTAAGAGGACATCAGATCACTAGAGTAACAGATATTACACTTCATGTTATTCTGAATTGACTTTTTCACTCGTGTAATTGTAAATGTTATAATGTGGATGAGTCGTGTGTGTTTGAAAATTGAACTTCCATGTTAGTCGCAGTACAAATTTGACTGTAATGTGCACATGAATGGAGTGGAATTTTGATTGTTCCGTTGCAGTATTGTGTGACACAGAGGCTAAGCTAGTGAAGAGATTATTTTTGTCAGTTAAAGTTGGTTAAAGCTGTAGCTTCAGAATCCTGATCAAAGCTTGACATTCCTGTCTGAACCGGGTGGTTCCAGCGTGAAAAACATGTTAATCTTGTGAAATTGCTGCAGTTTTGTTTTAAGATGCTAACACTTTGGTCTGTACTGTCATGAAAATGGCAAACTGAACCAAAGTTCCAATACCTCCCAATCTTTGGTGAGCCTGGGATCATCTCACCTGAGAGCAGCACAGTGTTCATGCCTGCAAAAACAAACCAAACTATAGGAGAAGTTTGGTTAGTGCACACCAAATGGAAGGTGTGTGAGCCACACACAGTACTGATTTTAGAGTGGGTTTGTTTCTGAGACTCACCTTGTTTAAACTAAATAATATAACTCACGGACATGCTGACTCTCAAAAAGATCTACAGAAACCTTAAACGGTAAATATGGTCAGGTAACCATGGTTACCCCAGCAAAAGACTGCATGTGTAAACTGGGTTTCTAGTAGCCCCTTAAACTGGACACTGGAAGCAGGTTTCCTCTTAACATGACATTTGTGAAACCAGACGAGAGCTGGAAGTGGTAGAATAAGGTGCGGTTACTGAGGCGCGTCAGTGCGTTTACATGTGGCGGTGCAGTGCGCGTCCTGGACGCGGCTCGGCGCTCTGCCGTTCTGCGTGTGTGTGTGTGCGTGTGTCTCTCTCTCACCCCGCCCTCCTCCCCATCCTCCCCATCCTCAGCCCACAGACACAGCGGGAGCTCGGACGAGAAACGCGGCGTCCTTCTCCGTGACTGTGAACCAAACACGCCCTGAAGCCGGACGCCGGACTCCGTGATCGGTTAGAGGCGCGTCCCGCTCCCCAGTCCGCCCGCCTGCCTGCCTGCCTCTGTGCCCGGCCGCCCCCACCCTCCCGTCCTCCCGGACAAACAGTTTTCCCTGGAAGCTGGAGGAATTGCTGGAGTTAAGAAGAAGGAAAGAGAAGAAGGCTGAGGCTCCGAAGCTTCCTCCTCGGTGCTCCGTGGGATGAGACACCAGAGCCGGACAACAATGGAAGGGACGAGCCTGATCCTTCCGGTGCTCCTACTGATGCAATGTAAGCGCCACAACTCACCAATTCTCTCTTTATCGATACATCCAGTATTGGAAGTGTGTCTGAACTGATTTCGTTGCTACAAAGGTCTTTCAGTGCAAAAAGTAATATTACTAAATGGGACCTTTTAAAACAAACAAATTCACTCAAAGTGGATTTTTTTCACAGTTATGAGAGGAAGTTTACTCAGTGTTTACTTTTTTTTTAGTTTATTTAGTAAAAACATCTTATTTTTCCCACTGGTTACATTACTTCATAGGTGTTTCATTGTCCGTAAGCTGTAGAAGTCCTTTAATGAAATAAGTAATATTACTTATTTTCGTTACTAAGAGCAGGAAAAATATAATTAATCTTAGTTCCAAAAATGAAAAAAAGGAAATTTCTTCCCAACAATGAAATAAATTTCCTTAAATATGTTTCTCCATATTTTACATTATAGAAACTAGAGTCTATATCGATCATATTTAAACATACTGAGAGTTTGAATTTTATAAACATAATTACAAATATATATATATATATATAACTTAAGACATTAGCATTTGTTTGCTGCCATGTACCTTTACATCAACACATTAAGAGTTCTTTCCAAAATGGCATTTTCTAAACACAAAGTCAGAAATAATTGATTGAAACAAGATCTTCTGTTACATTACCATGTGGAAGTTTAGCTGTTAGTGATAAGTGCTATAAATAATGGAAGGTTAGACTATGCAAAAAAATGAAACAAATCCTCCTAAAGATGCTTGAAGGGTATAACTTAATGTAGAGTATTTTTATTCCATTAACATGCATTTTTTTTTAAAACTGGAATTTTCTGAACCTATTTATAGAATTAATTATTGAAAAATTAGTTTGCACAGAATTTTTTTTCAGTGTGTGGACGGGACTAAGATTAAGTCAATTAGTTTTTAATCAAAGTCTTATTATCTTCTCTTATTCCCCAATTCCCAAACTTAGTTAAAACCAAACTGTGTCAATGATGATAAAAATGAAGATGAAGCCTTTAAAGTTGTAATTGGCCGGCCGCCACCTCACCTCTGCCTCAGGGCGTGGGTGGCACGGCAGAGGGTGGGCACATATTTTGGCAGGTTGGTGCATGAGATCACCGGCTGGACAGCCACCAAATGTATGAATGTAAACAGGAAGTAGAAGGTGAAGGAAAGTCTTTAAATATCATGTTCATGAGAAGAGATCTATCTTGTGAACCGTTCATCATGGAAATCTAAGCTGACGTGCAGGAAAACAGGAATTCCATTTCGCTAGTGAGACTACTGGGGAGCAGTCGTGGGGTGAGCTGATGTGAGGAGACGTGTGTGTGTGAGTGAGTGACACACACACACTCTCTCTCCTGTTTTACACTGTCCGCATTTTAACACCTGTCAAGCCGTGAGGTCACAGGTTCGTGGAGCTGTGTTGATCCCTAGATGTCTGAGAGAAACTAAAGTATTCCTCATCCTTACTACATTTCAGGATTTTCAGGGAATTTACTACAGTAAAATGTAAATATTCGAGATATTTATAGTTCTCTTCTCAGGTCTACAGAGCTTTGAATGGACCCTTTTCCATCCATTTTGTTATCCTTTTTCAACAGCGCAAAGACAAAAGTTGTTCTTACCACAATAAAATCTGAACGTATTTGGTAGATTTCCAAATAGAACTGTGTTATAATGACGCAAATACCTTGAAAAATACATTTTCTTAGGCTCTTATTTTTCCTTCCAATTGCCTGCGTGTATAACTTTACAACATTCTCTCAGCTACTTCACTCATGGGACAACAACGCACAAAAGGAATCAAGGCGCTACTGTTCAATAGAGATCCATGAAAACAAACTGACTTCTCAGGGGCAACTGTTGCAGGAAATCACTTTCTGAGGCGACGCTGAACATATTTGTATTTAAACGTAGAACTTTATTGTAGAGGTCTTAACACGTATTCCACGGACTCATAAGAGTCCATTCAAAGACCTACAGACCTGGGGAATCAACCACAAATATATCCACAGAATGACAGAAACAACAGCAGTGACTGAGTTTTTATCAGTTACTTTGTTTTTTAAAATATATGTATATTTAACATCAATTTTCCATTGTGTTTTTGTTGTAAAAATGATTTCACTGACTTTTAGTTTTCACACACAACTCCACACTGAATTTATCATCAGCGGTGTCAGACCTGACAACACAGGGAAAATCATGGTTGCTATTCTGTGTCACATGACAACAGGGTGTTGGGAAGGAAACTCAGCTATGGGTACCCATTAAAAAGACAATGGCAGAAAAAAAAACAGGAAAAAAAAAAACCCCCATCTCATTCATCAAGCCGACATCAAACTAAAGCGCAAAATATATGTTGTACAACAGGCGAAATCTGACTGCCCTTCACTGGAACGTGCATCTCGTAATAAACAGTTCATTTCCTAATTTTTAAATTGTTTTTTTTCTCTTTAAGTGTCTGTTAATCCTTAATCTTTCCCTACACTAACACAGTGATTTGCTTGGGAGTGTCAACAAGTGAAATTTTGACTGTCCATTTGTGGGCCCTCTTGGCCGGGGAGCCATGGTTAAAGTCTAATTTGCCTAATAGTAAAGTGGACCTGCGGTAAAAACAGAGCAGGGACCTCAGTTGTAATCAACGGCTGTGTGTTGTATTGTTACATGTAGGAAGTGTGTTGGGTGGGGTTTGGTGGCAAAGGGAACCCAACACTCCCCCATCGTGGTCTCACACAGACACACACACCCACAGGCTGACTGAGACAGCTGTTGCTCACAGGCTTACAGTCATACAGAAGAGCTTTGTTCTAACTGAGAACACACACTCACGGGGTCCTCACCCTGTTCGTCCGGACCCCCACAGCACTGAAGTGTTTCCTCTTATCTTTATCCCTCAGTCGGTCGGGTATTCCCACTCCGCCCCTTTTCCATTTGTTCCGTGATAATTTGTGCCTTAATTATTGCTTCATCGTGCTTCTGACCTATCCGTGGCCCTGGCAGCTCTCGCTCAAGCCTGTAACACTCTGTACACGCCACCTAATGAGAGGATGCTGCGTGCCAAGTAGCCAGCGTGCCATCTTTTTTTTTTTTTTAGTTCAGGCAACAGGGCAGCCGTCCCTCTGTGAGTTTAAGCTGTCCCAGTGATGATAACACAACATATAAGAGGTGTGTGTGTGTGTGTGGATTTCTGTGGTGGTGTGCCAGCATCTATGTTTGGATGTGATAACGGAATAGAGAGGAGACGCCAAGGTGTTGCAACATAAACATATTTTGGATTATGAAAGACAACATGAGCCAACAAAAAAAAATAAAAATTTTCATGGAAGTCAAAATAGCACCGAAAGTTAGTCACAATGGATTTGCAGTTCTAAATCCAACATGTATTGTATATAAGTGGCTTGAATAACCACTTTATACGTTTCAGCCTGTAACGTGAGCCAGACAGCACGAAGACCCATTCATAGAAAGAGTAAAGAGTACTCTCAAACCCATCAGATGAGCCATGTCTCATTCACCTCTCCTACCAACACCTCTCCCTCTCTTCTTTCACTCTGTAGCTCTTACAACCACGGCTCTAGGTCTCTCTTTTTCTTTTTTTTTTTTAATGCTTCAGGCCAGCAGCAAAGCCTCACTTTATTTTTTGATTGATTGTTATGCAGCACCTTGACATCACTTTCAGCGGATAATGTCAGTAAATTCGGGTAGAATACAGAGGTCGCTTATTCCGTGCGAATGCGCTGCACTAAATACAGATTTGGGGAGGGGTGGGGGACTTCATAAATCACAGGAAGTTACTTGTTTTTTTCACAAACACAACAAAAACTAAGGCAGCAGGAAAAAAAAGTTTGGGCGCTTCATTTGCTGGGAATAAGACTGAAGGCATTAGCTCGGCATCTTGATGTTTATTCATGTTGGACTGTGAATAGGCTTCTAGTCAGTAAATCTTAACTGTCATGCACAAACGTGAACAGACTTTATGGTTGTTTTCCACTTAGTCGCCTTTGCAGTTAATTGAGGCCGTTTAGACTGACAACACACAAGGACAGAGGGAATTACGTACAGTGGGTGTGTATCTGTGTGTGTCATTGGGTTGGTGAGTCATACTGTGGTAAAATGTGGCCATCTTGGCAGCTCTTCTCCTTCTCTATCCCCATCAAGGTGTCGCTGTTTCACACTGTGTGTCACACTTATTCTATCCAAGACACAACATAACAGAGCGACAGACTGAGCAATGCAAAGTGTGAGCGTCACCATAAAGCAGAAATGCTCAAAGAACAATCTTAAAAACAGAGGCTATGTCATTTATACAAAAACACAACGTTAGTCACTATCATACGAAATCAGTGGAAACAGCTAAGGTCAGCTGGCTAGCTAACGCTAATTCATAGTGAGAACAAAGGATTCAGGAGACAAGGAAGCACAATCAAAATCCTGCTATATGAGTGTACGTGAGCAGAATGGTCTTTACAAAACCATCAAATATACAAAGAATGAAATCTGACCCCCCCCCCAAAGCCTGGGGTGCTAATGTTTCTCTAAGTGAAAATCCATAGTGTTATGCTTTTTCCTGGCATAACAGACATCTACTGGTAGTAGGTGGTAATAACAGCAAGTTGATGAACAACCCCCCCCATAATTCAGAATCAGGTTTATTGGTCGTTGTTAATTTCTTACATTTATCCACACACCGTATCAGGAGCAAAATGTGGTATTTACTGTTATAATTGCAATTATTGCATGTATAATGTATGTAGGAAGAAGGAATATATGTATATGTGTACACACATACATGAAATTATATATAGAAAATGAATATAAATAAGTCACTGTTTTTGTGTGGGTGTCGTGTCAGCTGTTCATGAGGGGGATGGCCTGTGGGAAGAGGCTGTTTCTGTGTCTGTTTGTTTTGGATTACAGCGATCAGAAACGCCGACCAGATGGGAGGAGTTTGAACAGGTGGTGTCCAGGGTGTGCGGGGTCCAGGATGATGTCTCCTGAACGTTTATGGGCTCGAAAGGAGTAAAAGTCCTCGATAGTCGGCAGGTTGGCACCATCGACCCTCTTGGCCACCTTGATTGTGCTTTGGTGGCACAACCGAACCACACTATGATGGATGTGGACGGGACAGACCTGATAACTGCTGTGTAAACCTGAACCAGCAGCTCCCGTGGGCGGTTGTATTTCCTCAGTGGACTTTCCTTGTTATGATGTTGAGTTTCTCACTTCAAGTCCTGGGATATTGTAATCTCCAGGTACTTAAAGGCCTCCACAGCTGCTCAAATGCTGCTGTGTATGGTGAAGTGGGGCTGGGCTCCCTCTGTAGTCCACTGTCTTGAGCGTGCTAAGCTCCAGGATATTGCTACTGAACCAGGATACCGGCCGATTGACCTGTATGCAGACTCTTCGCCATCACTGATGAGACCAATGACGGCTATGTCGGCTTCAAACTTTAGGAGTTTCACTCTAGGGTCCCCTGAGGTGCAGTCATTTGTATACAGGGAGACAAGCAGTGGGGATAGCACACATCCCGGGAGGGCACCGGTGCTGATGGATGTGAGTTTGGCCTGCCTCACCTGCTGCTTTCTGCCAGACAGGAAGCTGGTGATCCACTGCCACGTGGAGGTGGGGATGTTAAGTCCAGCATGTTTTGTGTGGAGGATATCAGGGATGATGGTGTTGAACGCAGGGTTCCTGTAATGTCCTGATTGTAATCTAACGTCAAAATGTAACAGTCACAGTAAGGTGATCCCCAAGCAAATCATGATAACGATAAGGGTGCACATCTTAATTCTTTAGTTCTTTTGTGGTGTTAGCGCTGTGGGTAAAAATGACGGATGAACACACACTCCAAGAGAAAGAAAAAAATCTTATCATGACTAACCAGGAATTGGGAGACGCACATGTCAAGACCTGTTCATCCACAGTTTTCTATCCTTGTCTTTTTATGTTTGCTTATCCAAACCGGGTACCTTAGCTAAAGTAGCCTTCCTTACACTTCCTTCTAAGTCACTAAAAGTCTACCATGTTGTCATGTGACACAGGGCTGCCTTCATCATCGTCCGGTGAATGTCAGGGTATCATTTTCAAGGATTTGGACATAAGTTAACGGTGTCTCAAAGAATCTGTCCCGCTCTTATTCTGCATCTTTTGGTCCATCTCTTCCAGTGCCACCTCTCCTCCATTCCTTCATTTGTGGTCTATTCATAGGCTGCTCATCTCTCCTTTGTTGTTCACTCTCCTCCCTTTTTAATCTCAGCGTATCGCTCCCCCCGTTCATCCTTTAGCGGGAGAACACTGCTCAGAGTGTGACAACATACAAGGGCCAAGGCCGTGGTGATAATCCTGTTACAGCGCTGCCAGTCAACACGTGGCAAAGTGACAGAGAGTCAGACAGGGAGAGAGAGTTTTGACTGAGAACACCTTCCTGTTTTATTTCATCCACACTTCCTGTTTCTCCCTGCTGGCCTTTGTCTCTCCTCGGCCTGGGTTGTTCCACGTTAGAGCCCCTCCCTTCACAGGGAAAAACTTTTCACTAACAACAATGGCCTACACAGGAAGAAGAAGACGAACAGGAAGTTGGGGGTAATTGAGTGTTTCAGGATTGTAAGCGACATTTGAGGACACAATAGCAGGAAACGTAAATGTTTGAATGAAATTCCAAGTTTATGAATGTTGTTGTCTCTACTGACTTCCTTCATTTTCCAAACTCCAGTTGTCCTCTATTCTTTAAATATTAAATTCTGAGTCCTTAAAGTCCTATTTAAGTGCCCCTTTAGCCCATTCAGCATTTATTATGTAAAGTTCCCTCTAAACATTCAGCTCTCTTCTAAGTCACATTAAAATATTAACCTCATTTACTCAAGGGGTCCAGAAACCAGGGTTTTTTTGCTATTTTTTTTAGATGGGTCTAAAATATAAATCATTGCTAAATAATTGAAAATGAATAATGAATGATTAAGAAGAATTATTTAAGAATTCCTTAAGAAAGGAATGATTAAGAAGACATCCAGGATTTATAAAATAAAGACAATAACCAAAGTAAACATTTGAACTGTGGAAACATCACAATATTTCACTTCAGGATAGAGGAGGGGTTGCTAACAGGAACTCAATCTTCTGTGTGTTTTTGTTGCTGCATAATTGCAATCGGGGCGTAAACGAGTATAACAGCAGAGTTTCATTGCAATCTGTGGTGAAAGAGCCTGAGAGAAATGGGATATGATAGATTTTATTGGTCTCTTATGTTGATACAGCAACATAAGAGACAGACCAAGTGGTTCAGTACATAGAAAGTTGAACTGAAGAAAATTAGAGGTAGAGTCTTAAAATACAAAATACAGATTGAGTAAAAAAAGAAAATGTAAGAGTTAAAATGATATGTAATAATATTAAACGGTACTATACAATATTATACTATCTTACACTGTATTGTATAAAACTTTCTTAACAGTAACTATATCAGATGAAGCAAAATGTGGACTTTAGGATACAAATCTTTGTTTTTGGAATGAGAGATACACGGACGTCAGAGGACATAAACATGGACAATAACATCCACCCTTCGCTACCACCCCTCATCCATCAGGCTAATCTAGACGAGGAAGGGTGGTGGTGGCTGACCTTGTCTTAACCTACTCTCTTAAATAAAAGCATGGCGGGATGCTCCTTTAACCCGCAGGATTAAAATGGAGAAGGCAGTAATCCCAGCCTCAGAGAGCTGTACTCTGCCGTGACGTCCAAACATGTCATTAAGAATTCTCCTCCCCAGTTCAATGGCTGACTTGGAGCACTGGCCCCCCGAATGGATGACAAGTGATATTATGATGTGAAGGCCTCTCCCTCTCCTTCTTTCACTCACTTTTATCTTTTCGTCTCCCCATCATCACTCCCTCCCAGGTTCTCCTTCTGTTCCTGTTACTGTTTCGACCAAAAAACATGTTGTGGAGGTGCAGGAGCATTCAGGTAACAACCGCTCACCTTCCATCTTCCATCAGATCCTCTGAACTGTGAAACTGTGAGCTGACAGAAACACTGTGTTGTCTGCCTTTTTCCCTGCACAGACGCGGTGCTGTCCTGTGACTTCCGCACACAGAGAGAGCAGAACCCTCGCATTGAGTGGAAGAAGAGAGGCAAAGATGTTTCCTTTGTGTACTATGGTGGACAGTTCAAAGGTGAGGAAGTAGCCTGTCATTCTTTATCCTCATGGCCACAAAGAGGCCGTTTGTTGTGGTTGTAATCATCTTAGAGACCCAGACAAAGTATTAGATATGTAACCGTCCTTGGTGTTTCCCTCCTCCATCACACTGTACATTTACACACATTTTGAAACTTTGATTATACTGAAATTAAGGCAATATATCCATTTATACAAATTTCATGTGTACACCTTAATGCCATTGAAATCCACATATCCAAGTATGAATACTCTGAGTAACAGAGCTACATTATCTGTTTGAAGATACATTTTTAATTCATGCAAACATCTTAAGACCATAACACCTTGATTTTTTTTATTTTACATATAAATTTAACACAAATTTCCCATGATGTTTTTGTTTCAAGAGAGGTAAAAGTACAGGGCAAAAAATACAATGTTTATAAAATCCTAATAAAAAAAATAAGAAACTGTGTCATTCAGAAGACACTGTCATGGAACAGGTGTTTTCCCCCGCTGGTACTATTACAAGTGCACCAAAGATTAAGGCTCTGCACTCCTAACATCTTCACATTGATTTTTTTGGGGGAATTTAAACAAATTGTCACTCACTGTGACAGTTGCATTTTCCATGGAATTATGGAAATGGTTGTTCGCTACCATGCTGTTGTTACCCCCTACAACCACTGGATGTCAAATGCAAGAGGAAGACACGCAAAGCTGCAAACTTCAGGATATCGCTGAAAGATCTGACTTTTGCTCTATATTATCGTAATCCCTTTGGTTAGTAAAAGAAGCTACAGACCTGCTAAGTCAATGGCAAATCTTTCCTAAATGCTGCAACTTACAAAAAAAAAAAACAACCCAGTGACCAGGTTTGTAAATAAATGGCCTGAATGTATTAAATTTGCTTTAACCGCTGTCTTTCTGTCCTTCCTGTCAGATCACTATCAGGGACGGGCGACCATCGCAGGGGCGACAGTGACGCTTCGAAGCGTGACACAGGCAGATGCAGGGGAGTACCGCTGTGAGATCAGCGCTCCCCTTGACTCGGTGAGCCTGGGAGAGACCAACATCACGCTAAAAGTCCTCGGTACGACTCCCCCAATCAGACAAAACACATCAATTAGAATGAAATCACTTTAATTAACAAGGCTGTCCTCTCCTCCAGTGCCCCCCCACACACCTTCATGTGAAATCCCCAGCTCAGCGGTAACAGGCTCAGTGGTGCAGCTTCGCTGTCGGGACCAGCAGAGTGTCCCCCCTGCCATGTACTCCTGGTACAAGGACGACCTGCCCATGAGCCCCCAGCAACATGCCAACGCTACCTATCTGATTAACTCGCACACAGGAGTGCTGGTAAGGAGGAACCACATAGATACTTTGTCAGGTTTTAGCATGAATGTTAGCTTTGTTTTAGGAGAGATTCATTCAAAGAACCCAAACATCGACTCCTTTCTTTCAGGGCCAGCAAGACAAAACATCAGAATAACAAAACCATGATTTGCAATATGACAAAGAAATTAGATATATATTATTATATATTTTGAGGTCAAACCAGCTTGCACATGTATATATTTTTTCTGTATTTAACACACATTTTTTAATGAATTTAAAATGAGTCACACCCTTTCCACATAGGACGTAATTGACCGAATTGTATCTCTAGTCCTCACTGGCAGAGTTTTCATATTGGATGAAGCAATCGCAATTCGCTACCACAGTCGAGAACAGGACATAAAAACAGACATGCATGATAAACATACTCACCTCAGAGTTTGTATTTACAATAGGGCCGTCTTTATCCTCACCACGTTGTTCATGTAATGGTCGCTGACTACCTTTTTCACACCAGATAGCTGTTTCTCAACTTTGTGGATTATTCGGTCTTCATCGGTAGTGGTAGCCTACATGGTAGACGTGTATCCAGTCTGGATGAATCTATAGGAAGTTAAGTTTGTAGGTACTTTTTGCAGTCTTTTATTGTCACATTTCATCCTGTGAGCAACGGAAGTTCATTTGAATGGGAGAACGTACAAATAAATGCATATCTAAATCTGCCATTTTCAACAAATGGGCCGCGGTCACTAGTGGGCCTCAGAGCGCCATCTAGTGGGCAGTGCAGGCACTGATACTACCAAATGGTTTGATTATTATTATTCTAATAATGATAATAATTACAATAGTATTAATAATTATGATTATTATTGTTTGTACTTTTCAAAGCTAGTTAGTTATTTCTTTCCAGATTTGCTCAAGAATTCACACTGGCGTAACACATATTTACAGCTGAGTTAATTTTTTTCTCCTTATTTGTCATGTTGTATTTTATTTCTCTGTCTCTCTCTTTCCTTTATTCGGGAACGTGGTCCTTGGAAATTAGATATAGTCCTTAGGTTACAAAAGGTTCAGAACCCCTGATTTAGATGAATGACACCCACAGAGTGAATTCAATGACAGGGGAAAATTCTTGACTTGCTCATGTTTACATGGAGCTCAGATGCTGAGTAAGGAAGCTGGAGCGGTGGGGCTGTAAAAGGTTTGTTGTCTTCAGCACCTGGCTCAAGGACACTTGAGGAGCCGCCGCTCTCTCTCAACACTGCAGCGTTTTCATTCTAAAGATGTTTTTTTAACAGTTGTTGGCATCCATGCTGACTCATAAATGAGTCTGTGTTTCTGTCTCCTCTCCAGGAGTTTAGGGCTGTAGCCAAAGAAGATGCGGGCCAATATCACTGCCAGGCTTACAATGGAGTCGGACCGCCGAAAAAGTGTGATGGAAACCACATGACAATAGGTGTGTGTTTGAGTGTCCATATTTAACTAACCTCTGCGCCCCGAGCTTTCAGATCCGGTGAAAATGGTGTCGAAACTTGCCTGTAATCTCAACTCTGGTTTCTGTCTCACTCTGTCATCCAGAGGATGTAAACATTGCAGCTGTGGTTACGGTTGTGGTGGTGTTACTCCTGATTATCGTTGTCGGTGGATGTGGAGGATTCCTCCTATACCGCAATGGCTTCTTTAGCCGTGAGTACCCACATTTGTTTTTCAAGTCAACAAAGTTCAAATGTGAATAGTTTGAAATGTTGTTTATGCATCAGTTGCTCTGTAATCCTCCTGATAATAGGATCAGGTAGGAGGTAGACAAGACATGGAGCAGCTTTACACCATCTCATAGCTCTCTGGGAATGAATAATCATTATTCTCTGTGGCGCTAGTCTGAATGGACAGTCACAGTATTCGATGTTTAATCATTTTCATAATAATGACGTAGTGTAATTATAGTATTTTTCTTTGCGACAACGTGTAATATTGGTAATAAATTAATATAAAATATAAGTACTATGTGAAATTATTTGTTTCTGTGGCTAGTGGCCACATAATATGCAGGATAGCACATTGCCATCAGGTGATTGTTATGGAATTAAAAAAATCCCCTCAAGTCTGTCCCATCTGTGTTTCTCACAAAGCCACAACTAAACGTCTGGGCTCTAAAGAGAAAAAAATGACCATGAGAGGGTTCACCTTGACGTCATGTTCTAAAAGCATTCAGACAAAAATGGATCCTGTCAGTGTTAGCTGAAGTGTTGATAACCAAGCTGAGTGAAGGAACCCCACTACAGTGTGACTGTATTCTATGAAAAACACATTGTTTTATGAGACATATTTGATATATCTGCAAACAATCACATTTACTCTGTTTTCTCTAACATCATCCCCCTACCCATCACTCAGCAGGGCACAGAGGAAGGTAAGAGCTCTTTAATTGCATTAACATTGATGTGATCAAACACACTAATATCATACACCCACACACCCACACACACACACAAAGGCACGCACACACACACACTCACACACACACACACATTGGAAAGGGAATGGGGTGTGTTTGTTTGTCTGCTGAGTCAGGAGTGTAGAGAATGTCAGCTGTGTGTGAGTGTGTATTGGTGCAGTGACTGGCTCCAGCAGATGTATAAACCCTCAGGGAGTTGTTTGCTTGTTTTTTTTTTAATTTCTCCCCAGCTGCTGAAACAGTTGATGGATAGACATACATGAGTATAAACATAAATACTTTTTGAATGTTTTTGTGTATGTCAACGAAATATAAATATTTTTGCAAATTATTACTTTTACTTATTAACATTTCTGAAGGAAAATTGATAGTTTTAACGCATTAACTTCATTACTTGTTCCTCCCTCTTTATAAAATGAATTTTAGAGTTGTTGATGTTTTCAATATGCAGACTGAGAGATGGATTGAAAGATTGAAAAGGTTAGATTTTCATTGAAAGTGGGATATTGGTAAAATTCACAGCTCTACTATTAGTTTAGCTGGGGTTGAGGTTTCTAAAATTCTGGGTCAAGGTCCAGATCCGGACCGAGCTGCATTTCAGTCCAGACTGCAGACACTGTCACATTAGATGTAAATTGATGTTGGGATGTATTTTCTGGTGTTGGATGCATTGTGTGATTGAACGTGGATTTACTTGTGGGCCTACGCTTGACATGCATCGCAGACGCAATTTAATCATCCTTGACTTTCACTTTCATGGAGAGGCTTATTGGCTCGTGTGTGTTTGGGCGAGGGCACACACGTGACACACATCTTCGCCTGCAAATTAACCATCCTTGACTGTCACTTTCATGGAGCTGCTTATCGACTCCTGTGGATATTGTCATTAGGGAGAGCAGGGGCTTGGGGATTTTCCAATATTCAAATGTTTTATTTATTTGTCACGTGACACAATATTTTGGTTGGTTTTTCCATGTAAATGACTTGAAACTGAGTGATCACAAGGAGAGGATGACTTAAGAAGCTGCATTTATTACAAACAAATAGCCTCACAAGCACTTCTTCTTCTTAACTTAGGTTAGATTAATTAAGGTTACTTGGCAAAAAGAAAAAAAAGTCAAAATATTTGTTTGTCCTCATGCTTTTCTTTTTTTTTAGATGGTGCTATGCTCAATGCACAAAAGGAACATTATTGTATTGATCCGAATAAAAAAAAAAAAAAAAAAAGCCTCATTTAGAAACAACTTGTTTTTGGGAAATGATTTACAACTTCAATTAAATTACATTTATTGGCTCTTTACTCAGTTTTATTGCACTTACACCATATTTTAATTTTACTTTCAATACTCAAATACAGTTATTATCCAAAAAAATACTTTTGAAACTTAACAAAATTAGTAAAATTAACATAAGCAGCTAAATGACTTTTACTCAAGCGTGTTCTCTGATCAAATTTTACTCGGAACTATGTCCTTTTTAATTGAGATATCTGTACTTTTACTCCATTCAAGTATAATCTGCTAAAACATAGAAAATAAGAATCCATTTGAATCATGAGAACAGGTTTTCTGAAGGGAGTTACACATACACAGCACATCTTACTGTCTCTTGACAGAAATTTGTACATTCAAATAATAATTTGAAGACAAAGGTGCATACTGTGTGTATTTTTAATTCACCGAACAGATTTTGCACAGACTTTAATTCAAAGAATAAAAATGATCACAGATTAAAAGTAATATATAACTAGAGAATAATTGACATAATTGTGTCAATTGAAAATATTTGTCTGGCTCTAAACGTGACAGAGTTGCTTCGTATGCTGCTGAAGTAATTAGATTATTGTTGTTTAACTGTGGATGTGAAAGCTCTTTGTCTGGGTTAGTCTGAGGCCTCTCCCACTGAGCTAACTGGAACTGTCAGTGTCATCATCCTATTTATAGAACACAAAGACTCAAGCACCAATCTGAGTGTCAAGCCAACACAGGAGGAATGAAGATCTAAAGCTTCCCTGGGTTGTTTTTATATGATTCGGAGGGTGGTTGAATTAGTTTGAGAGCAGTGGTGCAGCAGCTACAGTGATAATCCTTAGCGTTAGTGTTCCTCTCGCGACTGACTTATAGTGGCAGGGGTAATAACAGCACGTTGGCAAACAACAACAACCATAATTCATTGCAAAATCCAGCTGTTGCAGTGATGTCTCTCGTTGACATTCCAAACAAACAAGCATGATATGTAAGGAGTAGGAACGTGACAACTTTACTGACTTTAATTCAGGCAAAACACTTGGTAATCCACAACAACCCAAAGACCTTAAGGTTCTTGTCAATGGCCAATCAGCACAGACTGTTGGAGTGATCGCGCGGGTTAAACCGGTGATTTAAGTGCCCGTCCAAAAAAAAAACCCCACTTTGTACACCCTTAGCATCAAAGTGCAGAAACAACCAGATTCTTAGCAGCGACAGTCTTTGTGTGCAGGGTGTTAGATTGCATTATGTGTGTGGCTCTTGACCTCTTGACCTGCATTTTGATTGGCTGCATGTCTGGGCTGTGGTGTCACTAATATCCCCTAAAAGCACGGTGTGCCGGGTGATCGCAACACCTTGACCCCTTTTAAAGGCATCAAATTGATCCTGGCAGGTCATTTTGGATCTCCCAATGTCATGGTGGAGCCCACATGAGTAGCCAAACCCTGCACAGGACTGAGGACATGTAAGTGTGATGCTTACACTACGCTAAGTCTAATGGATACACTGTACATGCACTGTTTTTTTAAATATATGTCCCTCTCTTTTGATGTAATTGGCTGCAGAAGTAAAGCGGACATGGCTCTGTTTCCCATGAATGAATATTGGAGCCAAACCTGGTGGTTATGTGACCTCACTACTTGTGCAAAAAATGAAACATCAATTGACCAGATGGTGGTGCTACAACAAGTCATTGTTTGTCCATAACTGTGTACTACTGCCACTCGAATTTCCAGTAGACTTTAAGCCATTTGGAGTCATCAAACAAGATGCTAAACATGCTAGCAGCTAGCTTGCTTATTAGGTCGCATGACCCCAGCCCACATTTCAGTCATGGTTTGCTATGCTAAGGGGTGTAGCCAGATAACGCGAGAAGGAGAGGGTAAAACGAGCTAGCTAGTGTAGCGCTTATGCTTTGCGTTGTGGTGGTCACAGTAGCAATGAATGCTGTGCATGATGGCATCTGTGGTGGGATTGTAAAGGTGCTGTTGACAGTATTTTCAGCTGCAGCAACTGTACTTTTAGCTGTAGTAAGAGTAGTAACAGAGCTGTTTTAATGGTGATGTTAGCAGTAGTAACAGTTCTTATAGTTGTAGTAGCAGCACTTTTAGCAGTTAGCTGTTGTAGGTTTTCTATGAGCAGTAGGCCTACAGCACAGTGGCCAGAATACAGACACAAATAAACTTACCTCAATGCATTTCTGGTCTTGTTTACATCACTATATCATGATTGTGTGTGGGTCTGATTTCAACATAAGATGTGAACACAGCATTAGCTGGGTGGAAGAGTAGCAGTTCCATGTATGTGCTGAGCCACAGAAGCTGCAGCATGGACTGTCCGAATGCAGCTCTCTGTCTCGTCCGTCCTTTTCTTTTCGATAACGTCAAATCAAACAATGTGCTCACTATATCTTTGTCTTTCAGGTCCAATGTCAACTATGTTCCTCCACCCCAAGAAGTAAGTGTGTTTTCCTCCCAGCTGTAATTGTTGATGAAGAAATGTGTTCGAGGGGAAAAAGATTGATAAAAATACTCAATTGGCCGTGCACAGTTTGCAACATCATGTTCGCTCTGATTTCTCCATCTGTCTGATTATCAGCAGTATTACTCAAAAAGTTCAAAGCAATTTAAATTAATCTTGGGCTGCAGGTTGCACGTGATTCAGGGAGGAACCCATCAAATTTTGTAGGCCGGGTGCATCTGCCCCAGGTAGATTGTTAGCCATTTGACATTTTTTCCTCAAACTAATTTTTTGTGTCCTGTTGCTAGAATTTGGACTCAATTGTGAAAGAATGGCTGCATATTTTAAAATGGATTTTAAAATGATCAAAATCCTTATAAACCTCCAAGTTGTGGCTGGCATAAATTCCATTGTAGTTGTAGCGGTGATAACAACAAAGTGTACAACTGAAGAAAAAAAAGCAATCACACTTAAGGAAAGCATACATGGTGCCAGGTCTGACAGATAGGAAATAGTGAGTCTTTGTATGTGTTACAAATCAGGCTACCTTAAGAGTTGTATACAAGTGGTGCATGACATGACTGTACAAATACCCAACTTCCATCAAAGTCACTGCATAATCGCACAAACTCAGCCTGGGGAAATTACTTTTCCTGACGAGATGTTGCATAATACTTGTTGCTCTTTCCACAGTTCAAGTTTGTGCTCTTTTTCTCTCTTCCACAAAAAAACATTTATACAATGACAACTTTACAAAAACTGATTGGTCTGTCTGAGCTGAAATGTTAATTGGCTTGGACAACCACCCTTGCCTCAATCAACAGTGCCATCAACTTTGTTTATTGTTTATATATTTAAATGGTTGTAAGTGGCTTGGAATGGTTTGTGATGAGTCTCCAATGATACGAGCTGAGACAGCCAGGAGTTCAATAATTTGGCTAAAATTTTCATTAAAATATTGCTGTTTTTGCTTGAAATCCTAACTTCAGCATTTTGATTTACAATGTTAATTCTGAAATCTTTAGTCATGGGTCAGAGCTGAAAACACTAAATGTTGTTTGTGTCCCTCAGGCCCAGGATTTCAAACACACCCAATCATTCATGCTGTGAGAGGCTCAAAAAACACAGCGTCCTGGTGAAAAGGTGCCAACATGGTGATATTTTGTTGTGGACTCAGACGACTCCACTTCCAATCTTCTTCCTCTGCTGCCTCCTGGTGGGGAGATTCCAGTCCAAGTGGATCTCTTCTCAATCATTCAGGGGTCTCCACCAGAGTCTGATCAAGCTTTTCTATCCTGCCATGATTGATTAAATGCTTTATATGATCACTGTTGAATCATTAAAAAATATGATAATTATAATGATGAGAGTATGAAATGTCGTAAAATATTTGATAGAAAAACTATTAGTAGAATAAAGTCATAATAATTGTAGCAAAATCATACAGATAAAGTTATATTTTTGATAAAGAAGTTGAAATGTTACAAGAAAAAAAAGCCATAAGTTGGAGAAAAAAAAGATTAATATAATGAACATTAAGCAAAAGTGCTAGATTTAGGTCAAATGTTACAGAGACAACAATCAGCCAAACAGAATAGGGCCATATTCTTTTAAGACTTACTCATCACATTCTCAGAACTTTCTGACTTGTTGCTTGAAATGCAGCTTTACTCTTGGTGTAACATTTCAACTTTTTCTCTCAAAATAGAACAACTTTATTCTCATAATACATGATTCCAGTGACATTTTTCTCAAAATGTTCAACTTTTTTTCTGTGTAACATTTTGTCTTTTTTCTCTTTGATATTAAGACTTTTCTTGTCGCATGTTCCTTTTTTTTGCAATGTATTACTACTTTTTACTGGTAACATTTCTCCCATTTCTCAAAATATTGCTTCTTTTCGCTTGTATCATTTTGAAATATCACAACTATTTCTTGTAATATTTTGTCTTTTTTCCAAATATATTACGACTTTATTCTCTTAACATTTCAACTCAAAACATAACAAAATGATTCCAAAATATTACTTAACTAAATATTAACTAAATTATTGTCGACGTAACTTCCCCTTTTTTGTTGGAAATATTACGACTTTATTATCGAAGTCTCTTTTTTTCCCCAGTGGGTGCCCTAATATTCTGTTGCTTCCAAGTTAGATGGAAACCAGAAGGACCGACTTGAAACTTGTACAGATTTCTACATGCAGTTGTTTGTGAATCTGCAGGCCAAAATCGTCGCTGTGTAACGTTTTTGTGGCGTGTGAAGTCCATATCCTCCCCAATGTGCCTGCAAGGACTGTTTCTATACCTTGTGCCTTTTTCATTTGCCTGTCATATTTAATTGTGATGTTTTTCTAAAGAACTTTGCCTTATTTTGTTCTACTTTTAGCAGATTGTGTGAATGGATTGTGTATCAGTAAAGTTTTATAATGAAGCCACTTTTCGTGCATTTCACCTTATTTCATACAATATACTCATGAAATTAACTACAATTATGGCACCAATCATGCATAATTGTAGCGTCGTTTCGCTCTCTGCAGTGATGTGGAGTTTCATCCCCGCTTTAGACGGCCCAGGTCTTAGAACACCAAACACACCACCGAGAGGCTAAATGTTACAATGAGGGGCCCGCATCGCGGTACTTAAGCTCCCACCCGAGATTCGACAACCACGCAGCCATTTGCAATTATCGAAAGTTCATTAGCTTCCAGAGAAGTGGTTACACATACAATTATGTAGCATGCATTTAAAACTATACGGTCATATTTGAGTACGGCATTTCACATGAAAGCGATTGACCAATCAGTCCTCTATTCTGACGCTTACACGAAAAATAATTCCCGCCATGACCATCAGGCGGCACTGTATCGTAGCAACAAACACGCAGTAAGTACTCGTTGGAGGTTGGAAGTAACTTTGGTTTTATCGATTTAACTCATTCAGAACATGCTTTTGTACGTCTACCTCCCCGACCCAAACAAGTCGACACTCTCTCACCTCCTCCGTTTCAATGTGAGCGGTTTCATGACGTCATACGGTGCGTGACTGCGGACAGTATGACGTCATGTCGCGGACGAATACGAATACGCCCAGCAGCGCAGCAGAGATTATTTCCACCATGTCAGAGGAGAACAGCAGGACTCCGCAGCCTGCTCAGACCACCCTGTGGCTCTGCCAGGCAGACAGCATAAAGCCTCGTCAGGCTGCCCTGGAAGCACGGTGCCACCATGAGGTCGGCATGAGTCACAACGCTATTTTACACACTCTATTCATCAGATAGATATGACGGGTTGATTTAAAAAAAAAAAAATTGATCCCACTTAGATTCTGCAAATGCAGCTGCTCCACAAATACACACAAGCAAATAAAACACATTAGTATCTACTTATACAGATGTAAAAGAAGAACAGCAAACACAAACAAGCAATTACGTAAAACCAGTTCATGTACAATCTCTCACACCAGTGTAAAGACGTCTCCTTTAACCCCTTGGAATTTGAGGTAACCACCAACCAACCCTTAATTTAAAATTTCTAGTGGAAAACCAAGTATATTAGGATGCATTTTGGGTAACTATGTCAAATGATACTCAGCACTTCGTAGCTTCAAAATGTAACAGCTACTGTTTTGTTTCAATTCCCCAGAGGCTCCCTACAGAAATTATGACATTTTTAACGCTTTTTCTACATTGTATGCTGTTTTATTAATAAGACACTGCTGATATGATAAGGCCAGTTAAATGTAACAAACGTCCTTTTAATATCCTTGAATAGTTTGCCTCAATTACCAACTCATATATTTATATATGCTGTCTTTATATTTTGCTTATTGTCACTTTTATGATGTATGCAGTCTCTTTCATCTCCACCTTAACACATTTTATTGTCATGAGAGGAACTTTAATGATCCCACACTGGGAATTTTTTTTTTTTTTGGTCACAGCAGCTCAAGTGAGACGGAAGCACAGGAAAGAAAATGTGCACAAACAGGAACAGAATGAAAAAATGCAAGAGAACACAGCACATTCAACAAAAAAGTATATATCAATATTTAACTATTCTTAAATAGATTCAAACATATTTGATGAAATATATTTTTATTTAACTATGTTAAATTAGAATTACCAAAAGCACTAGAAAACAGAACTACACACACTGACTACTGTATATGGTCTAAACACACATACCATACAGTGCATTTCACATATTAAATATTAGATACATACATATTGCTGACGTTGCACAGTCTGGAAACGGCTGGAATCGAGGACCTGCAGTGGCGCTCCTTCTTAGTGTTACTGTCACTTGTTTTTAAATGTGCTATATAAATAACTTGACTACTACCTGATTTCTGTAACTTGTCCAGTTTATATTTTTATTTATTGGTCTACCAGGTGACAGAGGTGTGGAGGGAACCTGAAACTGTGTCTGAGCACAAGCCCGAGGCGGCAGCAGCAGAGAGGAAAAAGTGGAGGAGGAGGAGGAAGAAGAAGAACGGCCAGTGTCTAAAATTTGATAAAGACTGGGCCGACTACAATTCAGAGGACGATCGTCGGATGTGGGACGAGAATCCCGGCTCTCTGTTCAATTCCAGTTGTGAGGAAGACAATGCGAACACTTGGGTTAGTGAACCGACGCGTTCGCCCACCAACGTGGATCTTAGCAACAAGCTGGAGGCAGTGAACGTCGATCTCTACGACCTGAAGAACAAGCTGCAGTCTGAGAGGGCCACTTGGATCAAGCAGTCAGGGATGAAGGACGCAAACGTCACTCTCATCCAAAAGGTCTGTGACCTGAAGAACCATCTCCAGGCTGAAAAGACCTCTTGGATCCAGCAGTCACAGGGGCTGAAGGCAGATCGCCAGCAACTGCAACAGGAGAAAAACATGGCCGTGGAGAAAGCTCTGGATGAGCTCACGCTCATCAACCAGAGCCAGTGCAAGGCCAAAGAGTCTAATGAGCACATGGTCAAGCAAACCGAGACAGTCCAGAATGCACAGACCCTCATAGCCCAGCTCCATCAGGAGACCCAGAAGAAAGAGGCCCTCGCAGCAGAGCTTGAGCTGAGCGAGGCTTTGAAAGTTGAAGCCTTGGAGCAGCTAAGCGTCATGACAGAGAAGGCCAATGAGCACAACAAAGCCAAGAAACATTTTCTGAGGCAGGCGAAGCTTGTCAATGAGGAAAATCAGAGACTCAAGGACCTCTGCGATAAGAGCACCGTCAGCTTTGCTACTTACCTGGCGGCTCGCAAGGGAGCAAACAAGAAGAAGAAGAAGGCTGAACTCCTGAAGGAGATGGAGTTGTTCGTCATAAGACATAAGGAGACAGTGGATACTTTCATAACCCAGCTGGGTGAGGTGGTCAAGAAGAACGAGGCCCTCGGTGCAGAAGTCCAGGTCCAGAAAAACAAGAACATAACCCTGCAGAAAGACCTGAATAAGCACAGGACCCTGATCATGGACACTCAGCGCAAGGCCACAGAGTTCCTTAAGATGATTGTCAGATATAAGAACACAATGAAGATCTTGAATGTTCAGCTCAGTGAGGAGACTCAGAAGAATGTGGCCCTTCGTGCGGAACTCCAGGTCCAGAGGGATGAGAACATTGCCCTGAAGAAAGACTTGGATAAGCACACGAACCTCATCAAGGACAGTCAGTGTGAGACCACAGAAATCAAGGAGATCATCACCAGGCTCAGGGAGACCATCGAGACCTTCGACGGTTTCCACGGTGAGGAGAGTCAGAGGCACAATACTGTTGAAGCCGAGCTCAGGCTGAGCGAGGAGAAGAATCAGGTCCTTTCTGCAGACCTCCAGGCCCAGAATAACAACAACATGACCCTTCGGAAGGACCTGGACAAGCTGAAGAACAGCTTTGAAGACAGCCAGTGCAAGGCCTCAGAATTTGAAGAGCTCACTGTTCGCTACAAGACGACCATAGAGACCATGACCGTTCAGCTCACTGAGGAAGTTAAGAAGAATGAGGTGTTAGCAGTAGACCTCCAGAACCAGAAAGACAATTACAAAGCCCTACAGAAAGACCTACATGATCTCAGGACCCTCTTCGAACAGAATCGGGGCAAGGCCACAAAGCTGCAGGCGCAGAAGGAAGCTCAGCATAGGAAGGCTTCAGACAAACAGCGAAAGCTTGCCGAGAAGCTGAAGAAGGCCAACCAAGAAACAGGGGAGGCCCTCTCAGCTCTCAAACAGATGAAGACTGAGCTCCAAGCCCAGGAGGAGGACCTCGAAGACCTCACTGAGGAGAACATGCTGCTGAAGAAACACCTTCATCAGATGGATGCAGTCAAGAAGAAGAAGAAGAAGTCAGCGTGGAAGAAGTTCCACTGCTTCGTCACTTCACAATCCCTCAAGAAGAAAGTGAAGGAGCCGGAGGACGGGGAGGAGGAGGAGGAAGAGGAAGAGGAGGAGGAAGATGAAGGTATCAGGGACTTAATCTAAAAAAACAAAAAGGTGGCAGGCACATCCAACCCAAGAGGCTGTACAAGGCACAGCTCAAAGCTGGAAACCTATGAGGTGCTGAGTAAGCAAAGGCCAAAATGAGAATTTTGATATAAAACAGTTCTGTAATTCAATATCATGTGACCCAGTTAATGTTGTCTCCCCCTTGTGGTTAAAAACATTTTAACATTTGGCTTTCCATATTCAATTCAGGTTACTAGTTATTTCACATTTATCTCACACACACACACACACACAGACACACACACACACACAGTGTCGTTGGGTTTAGTGCTTTTTCCAACATAAAAAACACAGGTGGAAATTTCAATAAAATAGCAAGCAAAATCAAGTTTTTTTCTTTTCCTGTGTTTTTCTTTTATTGTTTTATTTGATGTGTCTTTTAAAGACAGCAGGAGTGTTGGGAGACAAAACATTCAAGCTGTGTTGCTGTGTCGCTTCTGTGATGTCATATGATCCTGGAGTTTATCACCGCATCACCACACAGTGATAAGAGTGACATCACCTTCACGAGGCCAGACACTGAAGCTCAGATGGAAACAAAGTCAGGGGTTTTCAGTGAAACCAGCTGTGAATGTAAAGATCATTATTATCGTAGAATCACAAACGTTTAATTGCTATTAAGAACTCTATTTTGATTAGCTTTTAATCATCTAATTTTTATGTCTATTCTCCTGGATACACTCAATTATTAATGTTTAAAGATGAAAAGGTCCATTAAATTTATCCAAACTCCCTTAAATAACCCTGACAGTTTGCCTTAAAGTGGCCTTCATTAATATGCTAATATACCAACGTTTAAGGGTTTAAAATGATTGGACCGTTTCCATCACAACATTCTGTAAGTAAAGTAAGTAAAAATGCAAATACTGTTCAATGCAAAAATCAAATTCAGCATTACATTTTTGAAGCAGGGCCTCAATGGAGGCCACGTGACGACCCCACATGTGATGAGAGAAAGGGAACACTCTGCTCCCTATGTCCCTCTGCTCCATTTTAGTCTTTGCTTTTTTTTCTGTATGACACAACACATTTTCCTATTGATGAATACAAGAAAAAAACTACTCATTTACTGACGATACCTCAGCATTTTGATGTTTGCAGTAAGTTTTAAATAAATTAGTTTGCTTCAATTTCTTGTGCAAACTTGTTATTTGTCATGGTTTTGTGCACATTTTTCACAGGCTGCAACACAACATACATACTGTACGTCCTGTTGTCAGAGCGGTCAGCCATCTTGTATGAGCTGTGTAAACAAAAATGACAAACGAGCACAGAGCCACACATGTATGTCCTTTGTTTTATTCGTAGTGAACGTGGTACTACAGCTGCTAAAATAATGTCTTCCTGCTGATCAATGAAAGCAGAAAATAGCAGAATTTGGCATAAGCGATAAATAGGACGTAAAGCTTTTATCGTTTACATTTTTCCTCTGCAATTTTTCACCCAAAAGACAAAAAAATCCACTTTTCAACACGTGACCAGTGAGCAGCTCAGTCTGATCTTTATTCACAGCATATGGGCTGAAACTGACTTCAGTATAGGTAAAGCTTGCCTCAAATTTCTGTGAAATCTCAAAGTAACCAAACATTCAAGACAAATTTGCTTCTTCAATTACATGATAATCCTTAACTTTTCTTGTTTAAAAAAGAAAAAAAAATCAAATTGTAACAATTTTCCATGGTGTTTTTGTTGTGAAAATCATTTGGCTGATTTTTAGTTTGCACATGCATTCCTAGATAGGATTTTTCATACATGGTGGAGAGGGAAAATGATGCTGACATATAAGGAAGTGTTAGGAAGGCCACTCCAGCTTGGGTTACCCAGTTTGGATATAAAAACATACGGAGCTACTGGCAGAAAACGACAGGGAATGAGAAAACTGAAGGATTATCACTTTGAGGTGGGTGCTTTTTGTATTTTAACCTTATTGAATTTGTATAATTTTAGGTCCTTAAGCCATAAGAATATTTTTCCCCCACGTACATTTCTCTTACAGATTGACTCCCAGAATGCACTGCTCTCAAAGAACTCATCCTGCACAGCACAGAAAATCCCAGCCTACATAACAACATAACAGCACTCAGCATGTAAAAGTTTTCTTTTGACAGCGTAACTCAAATACAGCAACTTCAGAGGTTCACGGCTTAATCACAACAGAGCATACTGAACGTCATCATTAAGCTCCCCCAGAAAGAAAGACAGAAAGAAAAACCATAAAACATACAGAAAAATTGAGACAACAGAAAAACACACCAAACAAAAAAGGCACGTCTGAATATTCTCCATATTAATAATGTCATCAGATCCAAAACACCAAAGAATTCATCACAGTCCACAAAAAAGCCTTCTGTTTATGTTCAACTTCACATTGGCACTCGCTTCAGGTGTACAAATCGTACATGACAGGAAATGGAAAAAAAAATCGTTAAACCCTGTGGAAACAATAATCTTCAAGATAAAAAAAAAAAAATCAATCATCACAATATTTCATCATAGAGAAAAGTGCGATCAACCACCAGCAAAGAGAACCACTGATCAAAACAACTCTCGCTTAATTTATCAATGGAAAGCGCAACAACAAGACAGTTTTTAGTAATTACAAGACTAACTTTAATTGGCAACTTTTAGTCATAGGTGCAAACCACATTGGTTTTTATTCTCAGTCTTACTAAAACTGTTAACAGTTGCATGGAAGCTTCTAAAGCTGGGAGCATGTTAAGACAAAGGTTTGCAATTACACTTCACATTAACATCAGTTTCAATAATCTGAAAACATGAACACAAGGTGTAAATACTAGTAGAATGCATTGTGATCACATCTCAGTCCAAACAATCCACTTGTAAATGCAATACACAGCGGAGACGCATTGATGGGATAAATCCAGCCACAAGTCGTAAATGGCTCCTCCCGCTCATTAACGTTAACGCTGTCATATTACACAAAACTACATCTTTATCTGTAACAATCGTGAAAATGTCAAAAGATAACCTCCGCCGGATGCTGCGGGTGCCACGCCTTTGTGAAAGTGTCATTTATGATAAGCATTTGAGCAAAATATTGCACCAGAGTTGGCTAACTTTTTTTTTTTTTTTTTTTTTTTTAAGATTTTTTTGGGTGTTTCTGCTTTATTTAGATGAATACACCAGATAGACAGGACAGGACGCCACCAGGGTGCGCAGAATTACACTCACTGTTATGTAATTGTTGTATCCCATTAGATAATGGGCCAACGTTTAAGATTCTGAAGTCCTAAATTTGGAAAGTAAAATTGCACACAGCCTGCTTAGTACAACCAGCAATCGGAAAATTATAACCAATTACGCCAAATGCTGCATTGTCACCATATTACTGCGAGCCATTTTCAGGCAGTCCCTTGTGGACAGCGGCGACTTAGATTAGAATTTAGCAGAAGACAATTAATCACGTTGAGTTTAATAAATGTAGAGTGGATTAAAGGCTGAATTCACTGTGAGTTTGCACACTAACTTTAACACTGTTGTACCAATCAGTTTTGCTAACCTGAGCTGGATTCGTGTTGAGGTTGTTTCTCAGTCACGGATCACTTCCCACTGCACAAGATTCTTCAAACTTAGTGTGCAACTCTGTGCTAATTTTAGCAGCTTGAAAGACTAAAAAGCTATGCAAGCCACTGGATTACTTTGTGGCTCATTTGAAATACGTACCGTTAGTTTGCTTGGTGTGAACATTTTATTTCTGTTCTTTTGTCCTGTTAGGTAGCTTTGGCAGACTTAGTGAGGCCTTTGTTGGCGTTATTAGTGTGTAATGTCTCAGGGTTCACCATTTGCTGACAGCAGAACAGAACCATAATGTGCATGCTGAGTGCCCTTCTCTGCCCACCCAAAACTGCTTGTTGTGCAAAATGACAGACAACGGGAATGAAACACACTGCGTTTGTGTGCATTTTTTTTTTTGTCGACAAACTTCACAAACTGGGTCTATAGCGCAAAAGGAACCCTGCTAATTTAATGAGGGTTCTTAAATAAAATTAGTTTGATTCAGGAGTTGCAACTTGCTGTAAATGTGTACTTGCACCTTGAATGCAGAGAGTGACACCCCAGGTTGAAAAGTTGTTAGTTATATTACAAATGATGAAGGTCGAAAACGGATCAAAGAACAAACAGGAAGTGTAATCACACAACTACAGATAACCCAGACAGTCCAGATGACAAGGGGTCTAAAGGTAAAGTTCAGGCTTTAACGCTCAAATCAGATTTTTTTTTTTTTTTAGATCTGATCTTTTACTGTTGACAAGTCACTTTGATGTTCATTGGCAATCTGACACAGACGCTAACGAGACTCTACCCTAAAAGGCCATTTCTTGCACAAAATCTCATCTGGAATGTGAACATATCTGCAGCAGCTTTCCTCAATCAGGATGAGGATTCCAAAGCTCCCAAATCTGAATTTCGTTAATTCACTCAAATAATTAAGAGATTTTTCCAGATCCCAGGCAGAAAGATCAACACATAGGCGACCTGGTTTGGGCGTATGATAGCATCGAAACATACATGTAATTTTAACGAAGCTTTTCACAAAGACTGAGAATGTGAATGTGTCTTATTTTAGAATGCAGCCATTTAAAGTGTCAAATCTTAAAAAAGCAAAAATCCTTCATTTTTTTGTTGTTGTTTTGAGAACTGCAGTCATTTAACTTAAAACCGCTTGCATCTTCTTTCCGTGGTGTCAAAAGAACTTTAACAATTGGTCCTCCGAACGGCAAAGCAGCTGCATCCAACACCAGGAGTTGTGGCACAGATTAATAAAGATTTTGTTTAAAACATTAAAGAAATCAGTGATTGAGAACAACCCTTTCACAACTTATTAATGAACCAAAAAAAAAAGAGGAAAAAAAAAGACAAATAACGCCTTGTAGATTTCTTTAAATAATTGTTATTGTTAAATGTGTATTTTTTCTACTTTATCAATAAAAAGTTATGAGGGCATGGGAATAACCTCCTTTAAGAGGCTGGCTTCTTCAGCTCCCTGATCTGTTTGACTAGGTACGTCTTCTCATCATTGAACTGCTCGTCGTCCGTGCGATCTTTCTGGAAGTTGTTCAGGAAGTCGATTAGTTTGGTCTGGTTTTTCAGCAGGATGTCAATGATGGGCTGCGTCTTGTTGGGGTTTGCGACAAACACCTGAACACAACAGGTAACGTACGTCAAACCAGCCTCGACATGATGGAAATCAATATTCACACAACCTATGGCAATGTTGGAATTAAATTAATTAGGGACTACATAACGACGACAACTATGGCTATATTGTTTCCCCTATATTATACGAATGAAAAACTAGAGCAGGCCTTTATAATTGTAGTCTCAGTAAAACTGGCCTCCCCTCTGGCAGTTTAGCGTTTAGTGCTTTTGAGGGATCATTGGATGCCTAAAAAGTATAAATAATCACTTTAAACATTAAAAAAAAAGCAAATGATTAAGGGCACTTCCAGCTATTTTGAAATAAAGACCATAACCCACACCATTCACTGAGAAGCAGATCAGTAAGGTCTTTAGTAAAGCATCAGGTACCCAGAAATTATTGATTGGTACCATGGACACATGGGACTGCTTGGAACAAGAACTTCACAAGTAAAAAACCTACAGGAAACGTTCTAGGGTGACAAATCTGAGACATTTTTATTTAGTTTGAAGTTTTGGAACAAATGGGTGACCAAAAATGATGGATTGGGTTATGGTGGCCAGTATCTAGAACCGTCCGAGCCAATATGGAATTAAAGCAAAAGTTTTACATGAAAATTTGCTCTAAAACTGTTACTGAAAATTCAAAGGCATAATTTAGTCATGTGGTTTTTCTTCCTCTTGTGTGAAGTTGTGGAGTTTGGTCTTTGTTTCCTCGCATTCTATTTTTTTAATATTTGTTTTACTGATAATTATGGATTGTATTAATCCCAAATGGTTTATGTACTGACTTGGTACTCTTTCTACGCTGATACTCAAACTACTTTACTCAGTATCAGTAGAGTAAAAAATGGTAGCCCGGTTTTTACTTCCAAATCAACAACGTAATGAACAATCTTTGATGTGAATGTTTGATATTTATTACTGTGGCTATAACGATGCTGACTGCCAGGAGGTAGTGGAACAAGAAACATGTGGACACTAGTAAAAGCAACAAAATTCCCTCTGCGTTTAAGTGGTTAGGCGCAAAACTTTGAGGACAGTAAATTGATCTGTGCTCTTTAGTGCACACGTGAACGTGACACTTTGCATTCACTGCTTTGATTTTCGGCATCTGCTGCTGTGTTTACCTTAAAGACGTGGAAAGCCTCGAACTGGATGTTGGGGCTTTTGTCTCTCAACAGATTCATCATCAGTTTGAGGTTGTCCGGCTTGCTGATGTAGCGCGTCATCACCGTGAAGTTGTGTCTGTCCAGTAAGAGCTCACCCAGGAGCTGCAGAACAGATTAAAGACAAAACTTTTCAAGTATACATGTGAGGATCATCACTTTAAGAATGTGATTATACTGAAAGGAGTGAAACCTTTAAAGACTGCCTTTTGGTGACGTAGTTGTCAGAATGCAGCAGCTTCTCATAGTGTTCAAACACCTGTAAGAAAAGAGGAAACACAGCTGTTAATGGTAATAAAATGATGATATGGTTTTTTTCAGAGTGATTTTGAGCTCTATAATATGTAACTAAACACAGCACAACTCACAGTGTCATAATTCTGTTCCAGGTATTTAGCAACAAGCACTTTATGCCTTGTCAGGAGATCCTGTGAATAAAAACAAAAATGAAATCAACTTATATTGACTTTGTAGTTTCTTGCTTATTCTGTATGTATTGGCAGCATTTGGTTTTTCACATAAGATTTTACATTTGTTGTTTACTTTTTTTACTTTTCTTTTTTTTTTACACAGTACTGAGACTATGTGTCTGAAAATTATCATCTGAAAATGATAAACATCAATTTATAAATATTAGCATTACATCAACAATGCATATAGGACCCACAGGTCATAATTTAGACATATTCAGCTTGCAGCAGGCAAGGAAAAAATAGATTATATGCCAGTTTTGAGATTGATGCAAATGACTTATTGAATCACATTAAGAGATGATCAGGATGCAACAAGGCCAGCTTCAGTACATTTAGTGGGTAATCAGTTAGTTATCAATTGAGTTCGATCAATACTAGACTGTCCTTCCTGGAAAATGATCACTGGGTATGAAACTCCTTCTCTAGAGTTTCTGATGTACCTTGAAGGTGGCGAAGGCATCAGAGGCGATGTCGAATGTCGACATCTCTACGTAATTGAAGAAACAGTGGAAATGTTCTGATTGAAGCACGGTCCTGGCCAGCGGCTCATGGCGGATACACTCCCTCAACATGATACCACAATTCAGTGCTACCTGGGGCATCTCGTATCTACCAACAGAGAGAGAGTTCATGTTATCTTGCTTTAGACTGAAGATTGCTCAATTCGAACACTAGATGGCGCTCGTCTGGAGATAGCTTGCTATCAGTCTGTTTTACCTATCATGCACAGAATCTTGGGAAATCCTCCATCTTTTGGGATAGTGCAACTTTTACTGATATAGTTATGGTGGTTGGACCAACCAGTGATATCAAAGAGATATTATTTTTTGTGAAAATGATATCACCTCTGTAAATCGGTTGTCTCACCCTTTGAGCAGGGTAAAGAGGACCTCGTGGTGAGCACAGAGGTATTCCACAGTTGGACACCTTGTACCGATCTGCCTCCTCAGGATGTTGTTGAAGATCTGACAGACGTCCTTCTTCCCCTAGAAACACAACGACAATGTGTGAGTCTGAGGTCTGCAGTCCAGTCGCCCACCCGCCAACCCGCCTGTTATACTCACCTCAAAGTCTATGACCTGAAGATTTTCCACCAACATGATCAGCAGGCCACTGTTATAGAGCTCTTGGGCCAGCTGGGCCACAGTCTCAGTGTGAGGCTCCTTATCGTGGCTCCCGTATAGGATCTCCTTCATGGACACTAAGCACTTCGACACCTCCTCGGACGCCTGGACACATAATAGAAGAAGTAACGTATAGGTGAGGAGGAGAAAAACTGCACGTTGGGCAGGACAATACATCTATGAGTGCCACCAGATGAAATACACTGAATGATAAGACCTATATAGACACGCACAAACACACAAACACACCCTGTCTTTATTGTACAGGGACAAATATTTTCATATGTTTTTCAATGTTTAATTGTTTGTCTATTTTGTTTTTTTTTTGTACATAATGTATTTCTCCCTCTATTTCTCCACCTTCTGTGGAGAGAGAGGAAGAGAGAGAGGGCGGGCGGGCGAGAGAGAGAGAGAGAGTAAAATGTCAGGGGATAGGTGGGTGTTCTATGGGAGACTTTCACAAAGAGCTGTCACCCTGGGCCCCTCAACACAGAACACACACACACAAACACACACACAGACAAACCTTGTCTGTCTTCTTGTCCTGTTTCATCAGGATTGTCAAGTTGTCCTTCAGTGTTTTGACGAGTTCCAATGGGGTCTTGTGGGATTTACCAAAGAACGGCATGGTGAACACACACTCTTTCCTCAGGACCTGAACAACACAACAACACCAACAATAACTTAACATGATTTATTATTATATTATATGATTACATGATTTATTATAATCTCAACATTACTACTACACAGAAATTGTATTCTGTGTCCTTGTATTCTGTCTCTACCAACTCTGTTGTTCCTCCAACTGGTTAATACTCCACTGCTGGGATCTCAACGTGTGTGTGTGTGTGCGCGCGTCTGTCTGCGCGCGATATCCAACATTCCTCTAGCACCTTACACACACATTCCTGAGTCATCTCTTGTCAGTGTGAGCCGCAGCTGCAGTTCTTCTGATACTACAACCTGCAGTATCAGAAGATAGTAGCAGATATCTATCATTGTGTTAATCTATCAGTGTGACTAATCAATGAGTTGTTTCAGACTAGTTTTGAAGTTTGGCAAATGGAGAATTTTTTTTTACAAAAATGAACGCAGTTTTTGAAGAACAGGAGCAATCAAAATCAAACTTAAAATAGGACTGATTTGGGAATTTCTACTAATTCTTATACTAATACAACATAAGTATGTAAATACAGTAGAACCTAAAAAAAAAATTGTTAGCTCGCATTTGTTGTGACATTTCTGCCCATGTGTAAGTTGATATTGCAGGGGACGTATGGAGGGATTACAGTTTTTATTACTTTTATTACACAGTTATTATTATTTTATTCTGTTGTAATGCTAAGCTCTTATTTTGTGGTATCATAAGATCTTTAATTTGGTATAATGATCTCATAATTTGCAAAATGAGTATCCTAGCTCTTTATAATACTGAGCCCTTATTTTGTAATATGGGTACCATAGACTTCTTATTTCATAACACAGCACTCTTATTTTGTAATAATGAGCTGTTTTTTGGTAACATGGGTATCAAATAGACAAGCCCAAAGAAACAGAAACTTACAAAGTAAAAGAATGTGGTTCCTGTCACAGCTTTCCGTCCGAACTTGTGACTGCTAATCCTGAGCCGAGAATGTAATTACCCATTTACTCCGGCTGCCCTCACCCTTCCCTTTACTCTCCCCTTCCACCATACGCTTCCTCCTATCTTCACTTTCACTCCACTCTTCTGCCCTGGCAAAAAACAAAAAGAATCACAAGGCTTTCACCTGGCACAGACAGAAGGATCGCAGCTTTAAGAACAAAGAAATCCAGCTCAGAATGCCTGTTACTGCATTACAAGATGTTGTCTAACTTGTCTTAAGGGTCAATCTGAGATTTCTGATGAATAAAAAACACACAAGTGCCAGTTTTAATCAGCTAATGGAAAGCAAGTCCACTCACAAACCAGAAGAGACCCAGGCGACCTACAAAGCCAAGTTTCTGACCATTATGTCACCAACAACGTGGCTGAAAGATACATTTGTCCGCCAACACTGCTCCGTTTATTATAATACTTTTGATTTTAAAATCTCCCCACGCATTATGGAAACTATGACGTAAAATTAAATCAACATACAGACACGTCTATAGATATAACATAGCCTCTGTCTGCTCAGGCTGGGGATGTCATGTTTGGGCTTTCCATTTTCAGCTGATCCGCCAAGTCACGTTGGGTTTGTCAATGTTGCTCCCCATCGAATGACACATGCAGGCTCTGGAAATCTTAACCTCGAGGTTCCTTAAGCCTCCATTTCCCCAGAAGCTTTCTTAAGACTAAATGGGGGATAATTTACCACGATACAATAATCGCCGTATGACAAACCAGCATTTTTCTGCTGATTATATGGCTACGTATCAAAGATATAAATATTTTAAAGCTCTTTCGGGATGTTGATGTTGACATCATGCCACGTATCAGTTTGAAAACCTGAAAAGTCTTCTCGTCAAGTAATAAGAAGAAGCCAATAGTAGTTTGTACTCTGTAGCAACTATGCTTTAGTGAAATAAAGTAACTCAGCTATGTGAAACAGCTTTTCTTTGCAAAAAAGCAGAAAGGTGAGTGACCGACTGGAATACAGATGCTGTCAGTCAAATTGTAATAACCTGATACAACAGGACTTCCCGTTTTCAAACAGGGAAATCCATTCTCTGCACAGAGCACTTCCAGTCTAACTGCTTCGCCTGGATGAGGGTCTGAGTGCAGCTCTGTAAAGTTGTTCATAAATGATGAGAGACAGAGATGCAGACCCTGCCCTTTAAGACTCATGGCATATTTAGTATGGCACAATTAAGAAGATTCAATTTAGGGCTAGCATGACATGGCCAAAATATCATATCATGATGTTTCATGATCTAGATAGTATGATGATATTAACTGTTTTGTAATATAAATACAATGACAAATGAAAAAGTAAGCAAAGTTTTCTATTCAAATTGTGCCAAGCTCTTAGTTCCAGATTGCTCATAAGTCAGTCATCCTCGTCTGTAACAACACTGCAAATGTGAAGTAATGGAACCTGGACGATCCCGTGCATCGATAAAAATGTCTATCCCAATGTGTGGCTTTGGATTGGAGCAAACTGTACATTATAACTCATTACACTCTACCTCCACTTGGTGCTGTCTGCAAGGGACCATGGGAAACCTCACTGTCATGTTGTGTCCAAGCAGTCATTCAATAACAAGCTATATTTTTATTTTTTCATTTGTACCTATCTATCTATCTATCTATCTATCTACACATCTACACCACGTTACTGTGAGTCATTTTCACATTGTTCCCCCTGTGGACGGCAGGAATTTGAAGACAACCAACCAGAGCCGTGTGCTATTAACATACCATCAATATTCACCAAAAACATCTTGTTCTGACATATGACAGAATGAGGCTCTACAAAGGTTGAGTTACAGAACACTGTAGTGTAGAATAAATCTTGCGGCTCAGCTGTGTAAGCTGTGAGCTTGGTAGGCTGGTCTAGCTAGCAGATGTGCAGTGCCATGAAAGTCATCGAGTACGGACAACCCGCGATTCTGCTTGAGAATCTAATGTCATGGCCTCCTAAATCCTCTTGAGAAAGTGTTTCTACCTAGTCTTCATTTTACCTTTTTTCACATTTTTGCTTCCAAAAATTTAACATGTGGTGCTCTTTCACATTAGTTGTATGGAAGATGGAGATATTTGTTTTCTGCCATTGAGACCACAGACTTGTTAATGTCAGGTTGTTGATGGTATGCAGGAGAAGCTCTGTTATCTGTCTGTGATTAATGAAATCTACCATTGCCGTCAGAAACAGAAACAATAAAACTGTAGATGTGTTGTGCTTTTGGTTGTGTCAGAGCATCACTGTCAAGGAGATTTGACATACCATCTCATACTGGCACCTGACCGGAACAACCAATAACCACATAACACACAATCAGGAACACTTCAGCCAAAATAAAACCCTGCTTTTGCTAAAACTCTGTAACAAACATAGATTGTATATAATTCAACAGAATATTTGACACACTCAGCGTACAGCTCATTCCTACGCCTAAACCACATTCAGCTCCTCCAGCGGACTACCAACCCCACATTGCAGTCCATTGTGCTGGTGGTTCTTCAACTGTAGTACTAGCACCTAGGCTTGCAAAACACTGGAAAAAGTAACTTTTTTTCCCACGATAACATTTCATAAGTTTATTGCGGAAGAATTTTGGAACAAGACTTTAGTTGTATAAATATTTCTCAAAAAATTATGTAATGCAAATTTTATCCAATATCAGCCAGCACTATCACCTTACCTGCTAAAATCATAATTGTCTACAGAAATACAGTGTATTACGTCCATCAAAATTACAGCGTGGGTTAACTTCATGCGCTAGGCTCAGAACTTATCGTTCAAACATCTGAAGTTTTACTTTGAAAGATAACAGGAAGTCATGTTGTTTTTAACCCACTTGACTTGACGGTGGCAGATTCTAAAGTAACCTAGCAGGTAAAACGCTAATTTAAAAGCAACATAAACAAAGCACGCAATGTGTCTGAGAAAATAGGGAGCTCATTCAACACTCAGTACGCCGATAAATTAAGAGTTTCTAGTGCACACAACCGCTAGGAGCGGAAAAGGCCGCATATAAACAATCAGAGACAGTGTGATTTCAGAGGCTACACCCCTCTCGCCTCAGGCTAAACTCGCTTTTTGTTTGACAGATTTCCGATGCTAATCACACTAGTCTGTCTTCTTTCACAAACTACTGCCGCACATGACTGCATTGGGCTTAAATTTACCGATTTTACACGTACATAAGTTGGTGGTTAGCTTCAAAGAATGTCAAGGGCAACAACAACACAGCGTTAGGACTGGAAGCTAGTATGTACTTACGAAGGGAAGATGCTCTGCTCGGATATGTTTAAATATCTTCACAGCGTCTGTCCCGCTTCACAGCACAGCCAAGTCTGACGGAGGTGCTCCTGTAGTCACGCCAGGGCTGTTTGTTAGCGGGGAAGTCGGCTGAAAGTGAGCACAATGCTGTTTAAAACGCATGGAATCTCTTAAAGAAGCCAGTGCTGTATTCCATCTGGTTGCCAGGCTTGGACAAGTTGGCCACAACAAGTTTCAAAAGTTCCGGTGAAACCTTTCAAAATAAACTCCATACACGCGCTTGCTTTTACATCTGACTGAGAACCAACATCGACACGTTTTGACGTTGAAATGTGCATACATAAGAATCACGTTAATTTCTTCGCTGTACTACATTTTAACGCAGCAACCCTCGCGCTACTGTACAAACGCTCTTTGTCTCTTTTCTGGTTGTAGTCTGTCTAAATATGTTTAGCTTGACGTTGCTGTAGATTTCCAAGTCTCGTTCGCATTCTTAAAAAGCCAAAACTTCGCTCGATTATTACCTAATACTACGACGTACAAACAATGGCAAGTTTGTTGAGTGTCATAAAAGACATATTTAAGAAGTATGTTGCAATAGATATGACTTACTTTAACGATTTTGTGGGGAAAGGATGGAATTAAGTAAGTTCAATTCGGTCGACTGTGCTTATTGGAACGCAGCCCAGGCCAACTCATGACAGCCTACACTGGAGACAGCCCATTGGCGGATGTGTGTCACGTGATTTAAATGACGTTTCCCGGAATTAGAAGACAATTGAACTAATTTTAAAATATATTTTCAATACAAAATCTCTCCTGCCTTCTCAAAGCAAGTTGTCCAACCTGGAGGAAATAATGACCGAGATAAGACGCTCTCTCTCTCTCTCTCTCTCTCTCTCTCTCTCTCTGTCTGCACCTGGTCCTGTCGCCAATGGTAACAGCCCTCTCCCAGGGCTTTCAGACAGCTGTTGAGTATGACTTGTAGCGTTCCTCTTCTGGTACAGGGGGACAAGGTCGTGTCTTGCTTTTGTGCCCAAACATGGAGGTTTGTATGGCTGTGTAGGCCAGAAACTTAATGGCAAGAGCGAGACAACATTATCATCATCATCATCATCATCATCATCATGTGCCAGAAGAAGAACGCTACAGAGCATCCTCAGCAGCCATCCGAAAGCTCTTGAAGAAGGTCGCCTCTTGTGAGTTGGTCAAAGTACGCTCATTCTGCAAAGAGGGGTAAGATGTTGAAATACCTGACCCCCTCCCTAACCCCGGTGTATCCTTTTGGTGTATCATTCTCACTAATCTAATCTAATGTAACATTATAAAATAAAGATACGTCACATATTGATGAAACCAATTTATTTATTGAGTCTGCTTTTCATTTTACATACAATAGAGAATTACATATTTACACAAATATACACAGATATGTTTCATTATAACGTCTTATTATCAACACTATTGCCAGTAGATACAATAGGAAAGTAAAGACTGTGGGTGCTGCAATGTGCTGCATAAATTGAAACTAAAAAATAAAACTCTTCTCATCTGTCTAGCCTCTGCATGAAAAATACAAATAATTTAATAAGCTTCATTGTGTGATCACCATCAGATGCTGACTTGTTTAGTGCCCGTGATAGCATTCACAGCAGGGCAGAAAATTCTGTGTCACATACATATACATACATACATATACATATATATATATATAACGGCAGGTAGGTAATAATTTGTCTTTTAGTAGGAACTTTATCGCCTCCAGTGGATGAAGGAGACACGACAGATAGTGATGAACTTGTATGGGATGACATACAATAAGAAAAAGACTCACAATAACCAAGAACCTCTTAACAATAATCATGCTCTCAAGGAAAGAAGGTGAGGTATAGAGAACATATCTGTACAGAGTAACATACATATCTCAGTTCACTTACACTCAACAACTCAGTCTGACACCTACGGGTCGGACAGTGGGGTATTTAGAAAATATATTTTAGAGGTTAGATTTCTGATTGTGCCAGGAGCGACAGAAACGGGACTTTGAAAGGCCGAATTTCCAAAATCAGATCAGCACCACGCATGGGTTTGTTACAGAAACCGGTGGAGCAGGTTTAAGAGCAGCAACATGGTACAATCTGTGTTTTTTTTGTTGAACAGCAGTTAAACTTTGATGAATAATAATAGAAAAGATATGAGATCGTTTACTGAGCATAACATAGGAATAAAAATATGGCTTTCATTCCAAAAGTTATGAGAAGAGGGGACATTTGATAATCAGATAGTGTGAGTGTGTGTGTGTGTGAGAGAGTAGTATAGCAGGGTGTCAACAGCTGGGAGGAGTGGTGTTTGTCTCTGTTGTTTATTGTGTAAAATTTAGGCTCTTTCTTTTCAGTGATTTTTCACTTACAAAAATAATTATATTCCTTGAATCTTATTTGTTGTATCTAAATTTGTGTGTGTTCGCTGCAATTTAAGGTAAAAAAAGTGGTTGGCAGAGAAAGATTTTGCAAATAAAAACTGTCTGAAAAATGAAAAAACAATGAATTGTTGATTATCCATCTGTAGCTTTTTCCATGACTGATAATTGAATCCCATTTTTATTTGTTTAATATTAAAAACTAACATGTAAATTCATAGAAATGGAAAACAATGAGCCCTGAGATCAGCATACAAACATCCAGTAAACTCAGTACAGACTGGACCGGACCAACCGGTGCTCAGCACTAATGACATTTTTCTCATTCTTCATTTACACCTCCTTACCCAACTGTGATCAGTGACACGATGGTGTGGACTTACCAGACATTTCTGTTAGGTGGTTTTGAACACGTCAAGCAGGTCTTGCCATCACACACACTCACATACACCTAAACACACGCGACAAAAGGACAAAGTTGCTTTTGTTCAGGTGACAACTTGCTAAATACTCATGCATACATACAGGACAGACACGTTTACGTGTGTGTCTGATCAGGGGTTGTCAAACAGCATCCTTTGTTCCTCAGGCGACGCCAATTGGTTGCCAGTAACGAATTCCTCTGAACAGAACATAGTTGGAGAATGTGGAAGAATTATCTTCTCCACTGAGTTATTTGTTTAATCATTGAGCCCGAAATATAATAAGTAAAAAAAAAAATTACATTGTGGTGGCAATATTTCAATCTCCTAAAAAACAAAATAACAAAACAAAAGCCAAAACATATGAACAAAGAAAAGAACATTACCGTTTTCATTTTCCCCTTCAGAACACTGCCTCCTAGTGGTTTTCTAAGTGAATAACCCAAATACTTCCTGCATGGTGATGTGGTTCTTCTGTGTTCTATCCTGCTGGCTACAGGCTCCTGACCTGCCCACCTTCTTGTCAGAATAGTGATGGGGAAAATAATCCAACAGAGCAGACCAGCAGCTCATTCCACCCATTCAAAGAGTTGGTACACTCATCACCCCGCACATGCACCACGTTCCAACCATGTACACCTCATTCACATAACACAATTTTGGCCCAATTTTCAGCTCACCAACAAAATATGCGTGATCACTGAGATCAAAGAGTGCCTCTGATCAGAGTCAGGTCAGGGCTCACCGTGAGTGGCTCCTTTAATATCTGCATGTATGAGTGACTCCGCAACATGTAGCATCGTGCTGGGACTGACAAAGGACTAAACGGCTGGCCGTGATGTTGAATCGACCCCTTTCTGTGATTACTGAAAATTGCAGAGAGAGCTTGCAGAAACACAGTAAAACTTTTCAAAGTGTCGCAAACAGACCTGTCATAGAACATCAGTCTGATCTGCAATCTTTTGTGAGTTGAAGGCTTACTCTTATCTAATGTTTGGTGCAGATTCCTAACGTGGCAATGTGATAAATACGTAACACAATAAATACAAACGTCTATGTGTGAAGTCGCCAGACAGGTTCCGTGCAACAGCAAAAAAAATCAGTCACTTTCTATTTCAATGAGCACACCGTGCTCACTTCCTGCCCCATGTCATGACAACAGATACCACTGTAGATGAACGACTACTCCAGAAAGTTGAGAGACATCGTCAACATATGATACACAGAATATACACAACAAAGATGTTATAAAAGAGAATAACTGGTTTGAAACAGCCAATATCCTTGATACAAGGACAATGCTACGTATTTTCAGACAAAAATCAGTGGAAATAGCTAACTTAAGCTAGCTAGCCAAATCTGATGAATGACTTAACGAGAACACGATTGTAGAGACAAACACTGATGTGACCAGCCGTCCCCATTGTTGGTGGACTGTCCCCAGCTCTCATTCTGTCACTTGGCCAGTGACAATGTGAAAGTGCTGCCAGTGAGGATTTATGAACTAAGCAATTTCGCAGACAATTTGGTCACTTGTGGCATAATAGGAAATGCTGTGACAGTTTTTGTAAGCTGCCGATAGCTGAAGTTAACGGCAGATATTGTTCTCATACGATCATTTTTATGCTACAAAATGACAGATTCCAAATACGACAGACGAAAGCTGGAAAGTGCTGGAAAGTGATCAACTGTGAGTTTCACAATGCAAATCATTTCTCCCTGATTTTAATGTAATGCCCACTGCTGGAATCCACTGTGAAAAAAAAAGAGTTTTTAAGATTTCAGGTTTTAGGTAGAACGATGAACCCCTGCAGGGTGGATGAGTTTCATTCATTTCTCATCTGAGCGGAAAACACTCAGGCAGGTGGCGCTCTCATCAAAAACATTGATGACTCACACAGGTTTCCACAGTTCTGACATCGGTGAGGGAGGCGTGTGAGTGCTGCGATTTTGTTGTCCCATCAGAGTTCAGCTTTAGTCAGGGTTTGATATCAGAGAAGCTGGTATAGGTCTCGCTGCAACTGGAGGAAGTGCTAATGTTCCCAGAGACACTGCCATCTACAGGAAAAACACACAAACAACAATAACATGGGGATGAGTTATCATGATGACATTTTCTTGATTATCTAAAAAGTCTAAAATATAAATGATCTTTACCAACTCAAAAAAGTAAAATTTGATGCATGCACCCTTTAAAGTAAGTGAATAAGGAACATCATGACTCAACTACTAACACATGCAAGCTTTAATCCTGGCCCCCAGATCCTGCCTCCGTGTTGCCAATACAAACGATTGATTGTCCTGAGGAACACACAACCTAGCCACAGGTATCACAAACCTAGGTCTCTGTGCTGGAAGGTTTTATATCAGTGCCAACCCAAAAGCGAGATGTTTCACATGCAGCAAATCAGACGTGTGCACCCACACCTTTATGAGGGTACTCACCTCCAAAGTGATGTGGTGCCAGCACCGTGACTACATCAGGATCGGCACACAACAGACTGTGACCTTGTCAAGCAGGAACCAGGATTTACAGCACAAACAGACGTCATTATTCACTTACCTGAGCTACTGAGTGACTGGGACGACTTGGACTCGGAGATGAGGCTGAGGAGGTTTGCTGCTGCAACCCAGCCTTCCTTACTGCTCCGGAGGTTCTTCACAAACCTGCACAGGAGGAAACAAATTGTGATTACAAATTAGATATTACAGATTATCAGGGAATAAATTGCTTTTGTTTGATAACCTAAAAAGGTTTCCTGTCATCTAATGGCAGGACAGTGAGAAGTGGTTTGGAGACTCTGTCTAGATAGTAGACAGTGTGGTCCACAGTTCAGCAGTCTAGTTGGCAATTAGGTGCAGCTGCAGTGTATAACAGCCAAGTAAAAAAAATGTACTTAACTGGATGACAAATACACTGAAAATGTGGAGATTTCTGTTAAGTTATTTTGAGGCTTGATTCTCATAAGTCTTATTTAGTAAAATGTCTTTAGACTCCAGAGGTTTCAGTACTCCGACATCTACAGACACTGGATTCATCATTACATTGGGAGCATCTACATCGTCAAAGCTCAAATTAAATCAACAGCAAATTATCAAATTAAATTGTATGTCTGTACATACTTCTTATTTTCTGTCCAGTCAGACTGAAGATGTCATGTTCAAGCACTCTACGTTCGGCAGCCTCCACCAATGTGGTCTCATCACATTTGTCAATGGAGTCTTTCCCGTGCACAACTAACATCTGTCATTCCGTGATATTCCATCAATCAGGAAAAGTTTTTTTTGTTCTTTTTTACCATTGTCCGTCTTCTCCTTCTTTGATTAGCTGGACCATATCCCCACTCTTGACAGACAGCTCCTGAGGTCCCGCCTTCTCACAGTCTGCTACCACTGTGTACTTTCCAGGAGTCTTTAGGAGGGAGGTTTAGAATCATTATCATCATTGTCTTTAAGGGCAGGTCTACTTTTGGAATACAGGACTGAAGAAATGGCTCACCAGCTTCTTTCCAACTTCCTCCTCAGTATCAGAATTCATGGGGTCCTCGCCACTCGAGTACTCATCGGGCTCCTCTGAGGCGTCCACGGAGAGAGACACCTTGTTCCAGCCTGATGATGGGTGAAGGAGGGAGGGAGGAGAATGAGGAGAAAGCGAGAGGTGACTGGATTGAAGTAAAGAAAAGGTTAGAATAAGAAGAGTAAAAAGTGGAGACGAAGCACTTTATGAATCCTTTTCCATGTGGCGTCAGATTGGATTCAGATAAGATTCCATTGACCAAAATCTAGAAGTCTAGAAGTCACAATTTCAGGACATTTGAAAAATTATGTCCAAATTAGGGTGCACGGTGGTGAAAGTAAAAACAGTTGTAATGGTAATAGTGCAGAGCTTTATTTGAGCTGTTATTCTATATTTGAGCTGTTAAAGAAACAGCAGTGAGGGTCAATAAGGGTCCATACAAATATCTACAAACTACTGCTTACAACTTGGATTTCTTTACTTCACTTTAGGGCTCCATACCAAGGTAAATTTCCTGACCATCAATTCATAAAATCAATGGCATCACTTTAAATTGACAGCAATCATAAATCATAAAATAAGGTCCTGGAAGCATTCAACCTAACCGATCGATCAAAACATGCAGATATTTTACCAAATTCTACTGTCTATCTGGTAAGCATTGTTTAAAACAATGATCAGGGAGTTTGTTTAAGTCACACATTTTGGAATCTGAAATCACAGATGGAGCACAATGGAAGATACATCCACAATCAAACATACACACACACACACCTGGCCACCTGAGCTGAACATTTTTTATTGCGAAGATTAAGTATTTTGATTAATTGGGAAGATTTTTAAAAATCAAAGCAGCACTATGTTGTTTTTTGTATCCTCTTGTTTACAGTTACGCTACTATCACGACCACCCAAAGCAATGCTTGCAGTGTCAACACTGAATGAATCGATAAAATCTAAATCATCTTAAAGTTACAATATCCACACTTTCTGAACATGGCTGAGATGTTAATTTGATGTTCGTACACTATGACTGTTTATCGCCTAACTCGTGTTCTCCCTCCGGCCAGATTTATCAAATTCTTCAGCACGGCGGTTGCAAAACGGCTGAAAAAATCATCCTCTTTATTATCCAATGACTGGTACTTTGGACAGGAGTATGGTGAGAAGGCTTAACCTGCCTAGGCTACCCAGGTGCTGGAGACAGTGTTCGGTGTGTCCCACTGTGTCGCTGCAAAGTCTAGAAATTGCTTCCACACCATGGGTATGAAGAATGTTAATTCCGTAAATTGCAGGGTTGAGGTTAAAGTCCAATCTGGTAAGTTTACTCAAATATAAGAGTGAACTACAAGATGGTCATGTGACACTTTCTGAATATGATCATATCATATCAAATTTTCAGATAAAAAATGTTACAGAGTGCTGCTTTAATTTGTCTATTTATCATTATTCTACCCAAACACCTGATAGTCGAGGTTGAAAGGATGATTCACTTGAGGTAAAGCAACAAATTCAGCATTGTCATAATGACGTTTACATTTAACATTTAATCTGACTTAGTTACTCATGCAGTCATTTGTGGTAGGGTACACTGTAGTACTTAGTAGTACACTTTACCTCAATCAACCAAACTCAACCATGAACCCCAAAACCACAGCACAGCAAACATCCACAGTGTCCCTGTACCTTGTTGCCTCCTGCTCTGTAACAGACTAGATGTACTCATCCACTTCACCCGGGTCAGAGTCACATGTGGACCTGAATCTGAACGGGGACAAATAGCCAGCCAGTAAACCAGCCTGTCAACCAGCAGTAAACGAGTCAGTCAACCAAGCTGTCAGTCAGCCTGTCAACCAGGAAGTAAACAAGTCAGTCAGGAAGTCTGTCAGATAGTTAGTCAGTCAGACATGCATCCATCCTTGGAGTGTGTTCACTCAGAGAAGCGTGATTACAAATGTAACCTCCTGATGTAAACACACACGGACACACGTGAACATGGAAGGTGTTGAGAGATGAATGGTCAGAGGAGACGATGGACTGAACTTCTCTATATAATACCTTTGAACCCAAGTGGTGTGGGGTCACTCTTGACTGAGTGGCGTTTGGAGGTGTACTCCAGGCTGGGGGAGGAGCCTGGACGCATCGAGCATGAAGAAGAAGAGAAGGACACAGAAAAACACAAAGAAACACAAACAACAACACAAAGAAAGAAGAGAAAAGTGACTAGGAAGGAAGATAAAGGAAAGAATAAAGAAACTTCAATACCAAAAGACGGACTTCCGATTCAGGCTTCAAATGTTCAAAGAGATGAAAGATCACCAATGCTAATTGTCAGAAAGAGAAAGGGGCAAATCGTCTTTTTTTCTTTAAATATCGGTAATCACTGAGTGACAATCTTTAACAGCCAATGAAAATCTGCATTGCTACATATTTAAAGTGATGGGATTTTACAACACTTCACGATTTCAGCTCATTTACATTTGTTTTTGTGAATCCCAACGTGTGCATAGAAAATGTCATTTGTCAAGTTTCAAGGACCCTTGGCAGCGAACGTCAAACATTGCAAGAATACTATGGCTTCTGACAAATTTGGAAAAAAGATAGTGATTTATTCCAGATGTCTGTTTCCTGAAAATCAGGTGCATTTTGTGCAATTGCGAGCATATCACTCTGATGAGGATTTCATCAAATGTAAATGTCTGTAGCTTTAAATCTGGTGCTGGATTTTAAGAATTACCTGCAAAATGTCAAAAAAACGATGATTTTTTTTTATTTTGCAATTATTTGAGAGTTAATAATTTTGTTCTAATGGTGGCCATTCTCATGGTAAGTGTCAACATGATCTTCATCTTCAAGGTATTGACACATCAAATATTCCTGAGTGAAACCTGAACATGCGGCAGCGCTCTGGGCATGATCCGTGCGCTAACGTTACCTTTGGGACTCTTGAGGTTGCTGAAGCCCTGCAAAGTAAAACGCTTTTTAGCCACTGAGGAGCGGTCAGTGGTGGGGCTGGTCACTGGATCATCTGGAAGCAATGGTGTGAGATGAAGACAGGAAGGAAACCAGAGGAAGACCGGAATACAAAAGATTCTCAAAGAGAGAGGAGGAGGAGGAACCATGGCATGATAGTGATGAAGAAGATGAGTCCAAATTAGTGAAATGTTTTCTTTCTCTGTGATGATGCAGCTTGACTTGCATTAACCCTTTACCTTTGTTTCTGGGTGAAGAGGAATTAGCGTCAGAAGTCGGGCTGGGCTCCGCCTTCTTTTCCTCCTGCTTCTTTTGGTTCTTCTGACCGCCGCTACGAAAAGGACTGGGAGATAAAAGGAAAAAAAGATAACTGGAACATTAAAAAAAATATGATAACATGACAACAAAACGACAACAAAGGAGAACAAAGGATGCAGTTTCCATCTCTTGACCTGTCTGACTCGGTCTGAAACCCCTCAGAAGGCTTGTACCTTTTCCAAATATCCACACTGCCTCTTCACAATTTCCTGTATAAGCTAGGATATGTACCAGTCACTGTCACTTGTCTCCATGAGGCACAGACAAGAGTGTTGGGTAGAAAACATCTTGAGAGAGAAACGCAGCCTTTCCTAATTTTCACTCCTCGTCACAGGCAGTCAGCCTGAATGAAGTGTGTGTTGCTGATGGAGCGGTCAAGCACAGAACCCATCTTTTTCCAGATCAAATGGGGGCCTTAAAACAAGAACAGAGAAGAAGTGTGTGTGTCTGTTAGTACACTAACCTGAGGCAGATGGGGGTGTGGTTGCTTGTGGGACTTGGAGAGAAGGGATCGGAGCTTTTTTGTTGACTGGCTTCTAAAACACAAAACCATTTATTAGAGTTAAGGGAAGAAGAAGAGCAGCAGCTGACTGAAGATTGTAGTCCACCTCATCTCACCAAGCCCAATATAAATGGGGGAAACATCGTAAAAGTTAGTGCAGAATGGGTTGCTGACAGGAATTCTGTGTTGGCTAGGTGTCTCCATATGATAATAAACGGGAATAACATGGCGCACATTCACTTTTGTCATCCAATATAGACAGAAAAACAGAGAACCTGGGAAATTAAGAGGTAAATTAAAATCACTTTCACAACTGACCAGTCATTGCTTTAAGTGTGATTGCTCAGGTGGAAGCCATAAAGTTAAATATTTTGTCAGACTCAGGACACCCTTGCAGGAAATGTGTAGCAGCATCAAAAATAACACTGAACCATATTCTAATAGGATATAATAAAGAGAATAAAATATAATACAAAAAAATTATACACAGCAATCTAAAAAAAAGGATATATATCAGCACGTACAAATAGACATGGTCGTGCAAGGTAAGGTGAGGTGTGTGTGTGTGTGTGTGTGTGCGAGTGTATAACCAGTACCTCGGCAGGCTCTGAGCTGTTCTGTCAGAACTTTGCGGATCTCGTTCACCCAAGTCGATTTAATCTCTGGGGTTGGAGCCTGGATAAAAGTCAGATAAAAGATAAAAGTCAATGATCAATAACGGACAAATCTATTCGATGTTGGATAGAGGGCGTCTGGCTCAGCTTGTTACCTGGACGATGAAAACTTCTTCTCTGGAGTTACACCAGATCTCAAACTTCTTGTTGTCGCCTTTGGCGTTCTCTGTGATGCCCACCGCACTCATCTGAGGACCCGTAAAGATCAAAATTAGCTCTGCCCACAATGTAAGAATTCAAGTGATGGTTCTTTACTCAAACTATTTTTTAAATCTAAATTTAACACCTATTTCCACAATTTATGTTGTGGTTGAAGTCATTCTACTGATTTTTAGTTTTCACACTAATCTCCTTATGGGACTATTCATAAATGGTTTCTGACCTGACATTCCAGGGAAAAAGATGCAGGCATTCCTGCCTCATATGGCAATGTGGTGGACTTATAAGGAGGTGTGCAGACTAACTGTATAATTTTCCCAAAATGTCGGGTCGGATACCAATTATGGAAAAATAAAATAAAATTAGACAAATGACTTTTAACACCAATTTATCATCAACAAACATTCTTCAAGCTCATCGATCTGCCATTTGCTTTGTGTGACTGAGGAATTACCGAGCAATTGCCTGTATTCCACAGACCGTAACAGTTCATAATGGTGTGTGTGAATGTGTGTGATCTTACGCTGAGTGAGTGTTTGAAACTGTAGGACGGAGCTTTCTCATAGCCTTCGCCATTCTCCTCCCTCCTCTTACAGAACAGCAGCGCCTTCTCATGCAGGAACAGATGCCTCTGCATTGGCTTGAACCTGGCCAGGTCCTTGACTTTGGCGTGACCTTTCTTGTGCTCCGTCCACACGCTGAAGGAGCCCTGCATCATCAGGCGACCCAGATCTGATAGGTTACCCTGGAAATGGGAATACAATCTCTCACTCTCTTGTCTGCTTCTAATAATCTTGATGGCGTTTGTGACAGCATCAAGTTTCTCTTTAAATTTAAAGATTATCTATCAATTATTCTTAGACTGATTTTATTAGAGGTTTCATGTCACTGTGCATCTAAAGTTCAGTTTCCTGCTCAAAGACACCTTTGATTATCGTTTACAGTAAACACTGCCCTCTTGTGGTGAGAAAGGCTCAGCATATGGTTCCACTATGACAAACAACAGAGTTTGGACCGAATAATAATAAATAAATATATGTCAACATATTCCTGGAATGTTTTTCACAGTCCATGTAACTTTTGTTGATTGGATTTCTGATTTTGAAGCAACAGGAAAATGAAAATTGATTTACTGCCAACTTGCTGTGTCCGCTCATGTTTGCAGAAGTTTGGCTCAAGTTTTTGTTTCTTGTTTTTTGCATTTGACTGCACATTCAAAAAGGGAAAAAAATGACAAATTCAATTTCGTTGGTGAAATGTAACTAAATGTGCCCTTTCATTTTCAGGTGCTTGTTTCAGAATCAGAAAGGAAGATGGACATCAAGGGATTTCTATGATTAAATACATTTTCCTATTAAACCAATTCAGACAATCTCAGTGACCTCATATCCTGTGATAGCAATGAGATGCATGGAGTCGTTAACTGCCTTCAGGATCCCCAAGATGGAGGACAGTGCCTCCTGTAGGTCAGCACAGCCATCACAGCTCTTACTGTACTTCAACAACTCCTGCAAATGGGAAGGCAAGAAAAGTGAGCACATACACACACACACAGACACCTGCATACACAGACACACACTCACAGAGATAACTTGCCTTAAGCAGTAGCTGGTACTTGGTGATTCTCTGGACTGGTTTAAGGAGGTAAGAGTCTAGACCAAGTTTATGCTCCAGCTTCTTCTGGCACTCCTGACACACACAAACAAAACCAAGATGAAACAAACCATTCATTTTCCATTTTAAGGTCTACAAAGTGCAGGCATGCCTCTACACCCTTATATGTTCCTTCTAAATTAATCATAAAATAAGTGTGGAACAGACCTGGAAGAAGGCACAGTCGGAGCACTGTCTCCAAAGGCTCTCAGAGCGAGGTTTGTTCTGGCAGTATGCTTCATAGATCTGTAGGTCCTTCATCTGTAGAATGGGGGAAACGGTGAAACATTGCAAAAATTCTCCAGAATGATGATAATGTGCTGTGGCAGAAGTGCTTACCCTTTCCAAAAAGCAGCGTCCCACCAGCTCAGGGCAGTCCGTGTACGCTTCCAGCTCCTTTAGAAACGTCCTGAAGACAAATGGTATGGGTTACATCTAAGGTACAACTTTTGTGTGTTTTTTGAGTAGATTTGAAAACTTGTTCCTGGAGAAATGCTATATATAGCTTCAGACAAGCAGGGATACACAAGAGCTGATTGATAAGTTCTGAACTGTATATTTTTGTGTGATACATTTCCTTTAATGTTTTTAGGCTCAGAATTTCCAAATCAAATCACCAACATGTACATTTGAAACCCCTGTCTCTGTTCCTGAAAAAACAACAACTGTATTTTTTAGCTTGCAACAAAGTTAAGACTTATCACATTTGACAAGTTCTGAGCCTATGGCCTGTAAGGACTGTAATTATTTCATGAGCCCAGATCTCATGAATCAACCCACCTTGACCATGTTTCTGAATAAATTATATACATATTAAGTCACAAAATGAAGACATACAAGGATTGATTAATGAACTCTGAACATGGAGTCCAGGGAACTTAGTGAGTAGTACTAGTAGGTTTTATGAGCTCAGAACTTATCAATCAACGCCCATGCATGTCCATATGTACGTCCTTAAGACATTATATAACTATAGAGCTTTAGTCAAAATGAAGAGATACAAGAGTTGACTGACAAGTTTTGAGCCTGGAAAGTGAGCAAGAATTGCTATATGATTTTATGAACGCAAAACTTTCACATTCCCCATGTGCAAGAATACCTCTTATGAAACTGGTAAATTTCAGACATGTTCCCAAACAGGATGTCCTTCTTGCTGAGCAGTGTGCTTGGGATAAGGTGAGACATGGCAGGATTGTCCATCTCCGCTGCATACCCCTGCATTTCACGTTACATATGTTACACACAACATTACATGCAGTACATGTAAACGTTTCATTATGACAGGGTTCACACAGATTCAGACCAATGAGTAACTACGATTTTAAAGTGAACTTTTTACGTGTTGAAAAATGAAATGTAGTATGAGACCATCATCATATGATTTGTAATGGTAAAGACTGAGATTAAATGTGGATTATTAGGACGCTTTCTCCTCCATACTTTCGGCCTAATTGTGCAGACATCATTGTCTTCTTCATACATTGAGGGAAAGAACATGTGCATCATGAGTGTCCATCAATGGCTGAGACTACTTAAATGCAAGGACACATTGACATTTCATATCTACATGCAGGCAGTGCTCCATAACTACATAGCTATGTAAAATATTCCTACCTTATTCCTCATATATTTTTACTCTTACATTGTATTTGGCTTGGAATCGGACATCATTTCTATGTCCATACGCAACCAGTAGAGACACTCACCTCCAGCACACACAGCAGCTCCTCCACATAGGCTCTTTCCGTCTCCAACAGCTCATTCATTACGTGTCTGCAAAAAACGCATACACATGCACACATGCACACACACACACACACACACACACACACACACAGAGCCAGTGTAAATTCCCTTTTTCATTTTTCTCACGTAAGGATACGTGTATGACCGTTTGACCTTAGCATCTTACCGCCTGAGCACTGCCAGGTTTACTTCTTCCTCTGAAAGTGAAGAATGACGGGGGCTGCCATTATTGAAGGGAGACACCACCTGGAACCACACATCCACATTTAAAAACATACATTTATATGTACCATCTCTGTTTTGACCATTATCTATTCACTTGGATGTTGGAAAGTTTATGTTTTTAATTTTCTTTGTATTCTTCTAATACAGTCTTGCAGATGCCTAAACAATGTATTATATGTTTGAGTAACCTCAATAAAGCAGGAAATATTCCAGTTGGGTAACATGTGATCTTAATAATCAAATCAAATCATCTTGGAGCCAAAAAATTACAGAAATGTAGTTCAAGTGCTTAAGTGGAGATTTAATTGATTTATACTTCAGTTGGGTGTATTTACCTTTTTACAGAGAGCATTATCTTCAGAATATCTCCTATCCTTCCTCTGTTGATCTACAGAAGAAAATTCTGGTTATTTTTCTTTCACTTCGTCATTGATAAACAGAGTTGAGTACCGGATGGTGCAGGCTTACTGGGGGAGGCGTTGGGGGATTTGACCTCAGGTCTCGGTGCTACTGGTTGGACCGGTCTGGTCTGTTTGGCAGCTAGCTTCTTCAGACTGATGCGTCGCTTCTCGAACATGTCCTGGACAGAGCTCTGCTTGTGGAACACTCTCTCTAGCTGCTCCTATTGTACAGGGGAGAACAAAGAATGAACATTAACGCTGGTCCTCAGAGTTCGAGCCTTTAAGAGAGGATTTGTTGTATTGTTTCTTTTAAACATTTGCCTGAGGTAATGATGACATTTTATGGAGATCTTGATGTGATTGCTGCATTCCTTGATTGTTTCATGGAGAAAAAAGTTGTTTTTCTAAGGTAATAAAAGGTTCTTCAGACATGGAGGAAATTAGGTCATTTCCTGTTACAACACTGTTTAAGAAGCGATATTCTATGTCCTCTCCTTGCTTCTGTACATCAAACAAACCTTCTCCCACTGACCCTTAGCTGAGTGCTGAGCACCGGCTCGTACTGGCAGCAGATGGCGCTACGGTCACTTAGCATATGTATCGGCCCTGTGTCCAGGTATCGCTCCAGCTCCTGCAGGGCCGCCTCTGCTCCATCCTGAGACTGACAGCGGTCCACCGGCTGGCTGGCCAACAGGATGATCCCCTCCTCACACCAATGGGACGCCTGGGGAAAATTTCTGCTATTTCACTTTAAAAATTTCACAATAAAATTTCACTGCGTTGGTGGACAAACAAACTGCAACCGTAACAATGATAAAATAATGATAAAAATAAAAATGAATGAGGAAAAAATGATTAAAATGCCCATTTTTGTTTTTATGTTATAATGGGACTTTCAGCATGACGTGTGCAATTTAGTAACAGAACAAAAGTTATTGATTGATTTTGAGGAAATTTTGGGGCTCATCATTGGCTAGGGGACATTACAGTCAATTTTCACTTTGGATATTGATAACAATGACTTGGATCTGGATTATTCTTGTAACATTTACATGTTTTTTTTCTCAAGATACTGTCTCTCTCTCTCGCTCTGGTACCTTCTCTAGAGCCTGGTGGAGTTCCATGGCTCGGAGCAGCAGGTTTTTCTTGCTCCTCAGAGTTGAGCTGATCTCTTCACATGTGGCTCTCAGCTCAGCACACTTTGGCCTGATGGAGTCCTCAGCGTAGTGCAAGTTTTCTATCAGTCTGTTGCCTTCACTGGCCAGCATCAGAGCTCTATCCAGTACGTCCTGATTAAACACACACATGCACACACACAGATTTATGCAGAGTGAGGTCAAGAGCAGTGACACTGGCATCAGTGACATCAAAGGGTTCATATTCCTACTGCTATTGATATTTAATCCATCCAAAAGTATGAAATCATTCAAAAAAATATTTTCATCTCTATACTCCAACAACATGCATGTGCTCCATGTGCCCCCCCACCCCAAAAGTTGACAGGAAGTGGAAGTGTCTTACAAAGGCTTTGTCCTCATGTCCACCAAGCTCCTGGAGGACGTGCTCGGCGTGGGCGGGGCTTACACTGACCTCAGAGAATCCTGACAAACGCTCTAACGTTACATCAAGCTGCATATGCACCTACAAACACACAAACAGAAACTCATTATCATTCTTAATGCTGCAGACACACAACTATATTTCCCAGAATACCACCCACCTCACGGAAGTGCCGCTCAAAATGGCGGAGCTGCAAACACTGCTCCAGTTTGATGTGGTGACGCTCCCAAAAATCATCAAACGCTGTCTCTGTCTCGTCCAGCTGACCCAAGAGTCTGCGGAGAAGAAAAAAGGAGAGGAGACAAGAAAAGGAGACAAGTGGAGATAAGAAGGGGGGGGCAGAGATTCACTCGTGTGTTGAATGATTAAATGAACAAGTTGAATGATTTATGATCTCTGTCTCTCTCTCTACCTCTGTACAGTAGCCAGATTTTCCAGTTCATCGTGGCTCAGATTGTAATCCGGATCGGATTGCAGAGGCTCGTTGATGCACTGCAGCAGACGTCCTCCCTGAGACAGCGCCACCAGCAGGTCCTCCTGAACATGAAATGATTCAGTCTGAATCATGACAGGATAAGAGGTTTGTTTTTACAAAAGTGTTTTCCAGTGACGCAGTGCCACTGACCTTCATCTTGTTCTTCTTCTGTGTGTGTGCTTGCAGCAGCTGAGTGGTGGCATCGGCGTCATTCGGTAATTCCGTCTCTGCCAGTTCAGTGCCGAACGCTTGCAACGTCTGAGCCGTGGTCTTCACCATGAGGGCGAACGCCTCGATGGCCTGAGGACACACACACACATTTTTGGTTTATTTCTTTTGATGTTCCTAATAAATAAACATATTTAACAAAACAAATATAAGCAATCACCAAGGAGAAAATTAAGCAGACTTCCAGCTTCCCTGACATAAATTACTATTACCCAGACTGTCCAAGGTTAGTTAAATTCCTCAGACCTTTTAGATATCAATCGCCTCCAGATTACTAGGTTGCAGAGCTTCATGGCAGAAACCCAAGCTCCATTTGTAGCCTGACAGTCATGTAAACCTTTGTGTGTTCGTGTGTGTACGTACAGTGCGGTGTGAAATCCAGGAGTCATGGCAGTATTCCTGTGTGCCTCCCAGCTCTGTGGTCAGCTGACCTGGGTCGATGTAGGCGTGAAGCTCAGTCACCGAACTCAGCATCACCACCTGTTCAACACAAACACACACAAAGCACATTATATACCAATCGCTAGCACACCCAGACACATGCACACACACAGTGACAAATGAAGTCGTACCGGCACCTTCATTTTGAACTCATCCTTGTTGAACTTGAAGAGGAAGTCTGACAGAGTCCGCTGGAACAACGTGGATGGACGCAGAACCAGAACCAAGTTCAAGTTCCCTGGAAATGAACCCTGAGAGAGAGAGAGAGTTTGTCAAATGTATTCGTAACATTTTATTCCCGATTTTAGGGTCATTCATGTTGTTTTATTCCAAATTATTATCATTATTATTATTGTTGTTATTATTTTTATTATCCTTCCATCCATTATCTATACCACTTATCCATGTCAGGGTTCCAGTGGGGCTAGAGCCTATCCCAGCGGTCATTGGGAGAAAGACAGGGTTCACCCTGAAAAGGTCACCAGTCTATCACAGGGATGACATATAGAGACAGACAACTCAATAACACTCCCATTAACACCTATGATCAATTTAGATATGGTCCAATTTGCCTAAGCTGCATATGATTTGGAGAATGGAGGAGACCGGAGCACCCGGAGGAAGCCCACACAAACAAAGGGAAAACACGCAAACTCTTACTTCTATCTTTATTATTATCATTGCCAATTCTAAAAGGGTTATTCATAAATTTCTTGAATCTGGAAAAGTCCTGGAAATTCATTACATACATTGTTTTAGAAATTTTCCATTTTAATTCCAGCTTTTCAGGATACTCATGATGAATTACTCCAACGGTTTCAAGATTATTCCCAACTCTTTTCCCAGTCCTTCTGGGACACTGTTATCTCCATGCTGTTTTTTCCCTCTCACATAATTCTAATAAAAGGCAAACATCTCTTTCCATCCATGAAAAAATCACTAATTTTCACACAACACAACAGCTTTCATGGACAAACACCATCCAAGGAGGAAAATAACCACACCACACTTCTAACCACTAACTAATTATTCACTGCCTCCACCTTAATGACTTAATGTGGAATTACTGTTACACAGACGGGAGCCACGAGAGACCACTCAGCTAAAATGGTTATGGCCTATTCTAAAGCCCTGAGTGCATCGCTCTGCCCTGTTAGATATCAAAAATCCATGTAAGGTGACAAGCACACACAGCATAAATGTACACTGGCTTACATTTTAGTATGTGTTTTCATTTTAATCCTGCATACTCATGTATAAAAATACTCTCAGGGCCTCAATCACTAAAACCAGGCTCATAGAGAACATCCCATATTAAGCCCCGAGAGAGAAATAGTAAAGACACAGTGGCAAGTAGACCCTCATTCAGAGGCATCATAAAAAGCATGGTGTTGCCATGGAAACAGAGCAAGAGAGTGGGAGAGGGAATGATGATGCAGTGTGTTTGTGCTTGAGCGAGGAAGACAAATTAAGAGAGACAGCAAGCATGAAAGTAAATGATGTCTACCTCTGTGCAATCTTGTAAAAGCTTTACATTATAGCCTCACACTTACACACACGTGCACGCACACACACACACACACACACTGTCTCTCTCTCTCTGCCTGCTATTATGAATAATGAATGACTTGCTCCACATGGCTCCTTTCCAAACACCGTTGTGTGAAATTACTGCGACAAATCATATAAATGCTGCAAATATATATTCAGTGTATACAGTAAATATAAACATACCATATGTTTGTAGCCAACTTATTTTCATTTTCTGCCTCATGATTTGATTTAATTCTAATAATTTAATTTTATTTCAGTGTGTTGGTCGGGTCATGTTAAATTAAGTAAGTTATTAATGTAACTGTTTTGGGGTCAAATCTTAATATAAATATTCATTTGTTTCATGTTGAAGCAGGTTAGAGGGTTCGTTCCAAATTCAAGCAAGATTGGTATTGTAACTGAATCAATAAAATTGTTATCAAAGCAACATTGAATCGAATTAGGACCTTGTGAATCTAAATCCTGTCAAGTCAACAAATCAATAAATCGGATTTATTGTTCACGTTCAAGTTACACTTACCTGTAAATATGAGCCTTTATGAACGTACACTACATGTTATTTTCAGGCAAAATAAGTAAAAATAACTGTTAACTGGCTAGGTACTGCTAGTGGTTGCTAGTGTTAGCATTAGCTCCCTAGCTAACACTGAATGAATGCAGTGGTGAAGACAGGATTGCAATTTTGCAGAAGGCAATTTTCTGTCTTAATCATAGCATAAACTGAACTTCAATGTAAATACACAGTCTGTTCACATATTTCTTGTTCTACTGAGCTCAATGTGGGAGTTTTTGTTTTCTGGAGAGCTGTTTTCTGGAGTCCATTCAAATCTCAGCCATGTTACTTCCTCCTTATGGCAAATATTTTGCTGTAAACTGCACACATTCTTGTTTTATCACACAAAACAAAATGCCTGTGAGTCACTCAGTGAAATAAAACCCACCAGGTGTTGGTTTAATTTGTAGTCCTGCATTTACATAACAATACACACGTACACACGCGCGCACACTGCAGGATTCTCCTAGCCCATAAATAAGGGATCAAGATTGGAAGATTTTCTCCTAATCAGGCTGAATTATATTCAAGATGTCCTCTAATGACATCAATACCATCCTCCTGGGAGTCCAGCCCTCATATTGAACACACCATACCTCCCCATGACTGCATGCACCTCTGGCTCTGGCTCTGGACATTGAAGGTGTCCCAGTTGTGATAAATAAGTGTATGGGTGGGTTGGTATACAAACACCTGCAGGATACAAATTTTATTTACAAAATTTTGTGATCATTTTATTTGCTGGTTAGGGTTATGAAGGTAATAAAGTCGTAATATTTTGAGGAACAAGTAAATTATCCTTTGCGTTAAATTGAAGGATGTGGAGGCTCTGCAGGAGTTTTATGGTAGTATCTAAAATATTCTAAAATCAAGAAAACCTCCACAGCAGATTATGTATTCTGTGTATGAAGACCTTAAAACCAGTGCTTCTCGAATTCTCATTATAATTTTTTTTCTTCTGATTGACATCTCTTCCTCAAAAGAATATAACTTTGGTCTCCTAATATGTTGATTTCTCAAGTATTATCAATGATTATATTAGATTTCTTTCTTCTAAATTTTATAATATTATACATATACCCAATTTCAGACCATGGAATTATACTGTTAGCAGTTTATATCAATGGGATTTTTTTTGTTTTGTTTTTGTTTTTACAAGGTTTCTGCAACACATCTTGACAACAGAGACGTCCGAAAACTGAAAGCTGGTGGATGAGTCATGGAGATGCTGTATCAGCCAAGCTTTACTTTAGAGATATTAGGGATTTTTTTCATATGATAGTGAATAGAAGGTGTAAGAACAGATCCTTTTTTGAAGGTGCAATCAAAACAGACTTGTTAGCGCCCCTTGTGGAGCCACTCTGAAAGCATCCAACCACATATTTCACACTGATCATGGACTAAATCTCCACCTAACCAAGCACTCACTTTTCATCTTTCCATGAGGAAGCCAGGAAACGGCTGCAGTGACCTTGTGCAACCTCCATGCGGCGAGCATCATGGGAAGACAAACGACCTTCACTCTCCACTAAGTCAGCCTGTTATTGGCTAGTGGACAAGAAGGCCTGTCATCCACATGCAGGAGGCGGACATACATGCACATGTACACATGCACACACACATTGTAATGAATCCAGATGGAGCTAAACGCTAGCTGTGGGTTCCTGTGTTACACTAACACTCTAAGTACCAGATGACAATTTACTGACAATATTCTGATGACTCTGAAATATAAACAATCACTTTTAACAGGAAAAACCAAATTGAATATTACAGGAACTTCCAGGTTCCCCGAAATAAACACAACTGCAGGAAGTTACAACAAAAAAGAGATCTGTTCCTGGGTTTGAACGGCGTGATGGCCCTTGACCTTTCTGTCTGCAGTTTGCATGTTCTTCTTGTGTTACCTCACCATCCACTGCCATTACCCTTGAGCAGGGAACCTGTCTGTTGAGTGGTCCCTGGGCACTGCACAGTGTGTGCACACTGCTTTTCCTTGTGACAATGAAAGTAAAGGCTTCTTACAACCAAAGGTAAAGGAGATTTGAGCAGTGGTGTCAAACACACGGCCCATGGGCCACAACCAGCACGACAAAGAGCCTGTTGGATGATTATGAAAATTACAGAAATTGTCATTTTTCAATAAACTGCACTGCTAATCCTGACGCAGTGATTGACTAATGAGCAGAATAAAATAACAGACTTAGAATGGTCCATCATGATGGTAGGGGGAGTCAGTTTACTGTCAGCCAGAGACTCCTTCCTTAGAAATCCCACAGTAAAAACCATAAGGCCCGATGATAATCATTGTCCAATTTGCATAAATTAACATATGGTTGCATAAATTAAAATGCTAAATGCTTTAATGCAGGATCAGCATCCTGACAGCAGCTGTGTGAGGTCTGCTGGAGGTTTGTCCCAACGCACAGGTATTTAATTCACCGCAGGGAGATTTAATCCAAGAAGATTAAGGAACGCGTAAGAGACAGGACAAAACATCTACTCTACAACAAAATTAATTATGAGGCCACAACCATGGGACAAAGAAAAGGACACGGTCATGTTTGTTTACAGTCCTAACCCTTTTAGCCTTATCCTCTCTAATTTTTTTACTTTTTCTCTCTTTTCCTTTTGGTTAACCCTTTGAACACTAGTAAATTAATTGGCAATTGCGTCCACTTTCAGACATACACCATCAACATCCTCACATCTTCATCTTTAATATCTCAGATAGATTAATGATAACAGACATGCATTGTGATATGCCAGCAATGTTAAGGTTGTTTAATTGTGTTTCTTCTCTTCCCAGGTCTGTAGGTCTGTATGTCTCGGGTTTTGAAGCCATGGCCTACTTTTAACAGATACAAATATGCACAGTGCTGCCTCAGAAAGCATGACATTTTATTCCTGAAATGTCTGTATGTTTTCATGGATCTTCATCCGATAGTTATTACCTGCTGTCTTCTAGCATTGGTTGGCAACTTGTGCGATGCTGCCCCACAAAATCGTCTTTGTGGTGATACATAAACATAAAAAATCCAGTTCTCCTCTCTTTAATAAATATGTATAATTATTTATTTTTCATGAGTAATGGGATGTATGTGTATCCAAACACATTTGTAGTTGAAAATATGAGATATTTGGTCAAAAAGGGATAGAATAAAAACATTATCTCAGCGTTAAAACACAGAAACCCAACACACACACATCTGCACACACACAGGGTCTTACTGCGATGCGGAGCAGGGTCGCCTTGACGGCCGCCCATCGGTCCAGTCTTCTGTCAATGACCAGGATGAAACCGACTCCTGATGCTGCAACACTGCAGAGGAGACGCACAAGCTGTTAATCACTCAGGCAATCACAAACAAACACCACTAATATGTGCTGAGTGTGTTTGTATACCAGGTTTATGTGACCGTCTAAACGTAGAGCTAAAGGTTGTTTCAAACTGTGTGGCAAAACAACACACCCATACTGAATTTTTTGTTGTTGTTGGTATTTCTGCTTTATTATGAGAGATACAATAGAAGGATACACAGGAAGGAAAGGGCAGAGAGAGGGGATAACAGGCTGCAAAGGAAATGGCAAATGGACTGCATTTCTACCGCGCTTTTATCCACAGTGCTTTACAATGTTTGCCCACTTGCTTGTCTGGAGCAATTTGGGGTTACGGTCATGCTCAAGGACCTTCGACATGGATGAGCGGGGGTAAGAACCGGCGACCCTTCGACCAAAAGACAATCACCCCACAGCCTAAGCCACGCCGCCACAATCAAACCAAAACTGTGCCCCTGCGATTGTGGCATGCGCTCTACCAGATGAGCCGCCACAGCACCCTACACAGAATCTTAATGTTGTTGTTGTTGTCATCACCCCAGGTGACCCACCCCCAACAGCATTCAGAGAAATTAAATCAATTACAGATCTTAATCCCACGAAAGATCCATTAAAATCCTAAAACCTGCATAAAGCAAAGAAATGAATAAAACTTATTCACCCTGTAATCACTCAATTTTGGCTAATGACTCGAATTAAAGATAAAATAACATGCATAGTGGATCTAAATCAAAGTCAGTGTTTTTAACTGACAGGCACAGCAAACAGCACCACTCTTAAAACTCATACAATCGCTGTCATTCAATGACAGTGATCATCTTTAATTTTTCTTGTTTTACCGAAATTAAAAGATTCATGGGCATTTTTGTAGTGAAAGTAATTTGACTGATTTTTAGTCTTATTGTATCTCCTTAGCATTTTTCATAAATGCATCTGGCCTGAGATTTGCAGGAAAATGATACAAGCAGTCCTGTGTCACATGATAATGTAGTGGAATTTTAGCAATGCATAAGGCTGTGTTAGGAAGGTTACTCCAGCTAGGGGTACCATGTTTGCGTAAACATGAACATAAAAAGACAATGGCAGACTACAAGAGAGAGAGAGAGAATAGTTTGGATGAACAAGACTTGATTCTACAGTTTGGAAAAGAAGATATCAAACTAAGAAAGATACTGTTGTACAATGTCAGATCATGTTGCATTAGTTACATTTTTCATGGAATTATGGGAGTGCTTTTCACAAACCCATTATTACCCCTGCCCTAACAGAAGATAAAGGAAAATAACGCAAAATCACATTAATCATCAGCTGCCTTAGATAAACAACAAATAATTGTGTCATTGATAAAATAAAAAGGCTAAGGTGTCCTTTTTTTCTAGTCTGTAACATTTTGCTTTTTTGTTTGTTTTATAACAGGAAGTGAATCCTTGAATTTGTCCTCATTCATGTATTGTATATAATAAATGATTAATAAGCCTCTTAAACTTTGAGGTAACCATCAATGGACCTATCATCATGAACACAGGTTTAGCTTTATTTTATTAATTCTGCTGAAAAGCCCAGAGTTTCCAATCACAAAAATTTACAGGATGCATTCAGGGTAAATCTGTATTAAATGTTACCCAATACATCCAGAATTTTGAGGAATTGAAGTGAATTAAAATGGCCATAGTTTTTAATAAATTAAGGATTATGGTGAATGGATTTTATGAATTTTTAAAATCATAACTTCTCTAGAGGTTTTTATGCCTTTTCTATGTGGTGTACTAGAGTACAAATGTGTTACAAATTTGAAAGATTTGCAAAATAACCCTGAATCTTTTGCCTTAAAGTGCATTCACTTACCAATTAAATTATCTGTGCTCAAAAGGTTGACAACGAATCTATAATTAAAATAATCAGTAATTGAGGCCCTAAATATTAACATTTCAGTGCGACCCCTGTCTGTGTGTTGTCATCAGGGTGCCAGAGTGATGATTACAAGAGGCCATTCTGATTACCATGGCAACCTTAGCTCCATATTTGTGTGCGTGTGTGTGTGTGTGTGTGTGTGTGTGTGTGTGTGTGTGTGTGTGTGTGTGTCAATATGTAGAAATGTGTCATCATTCATCTCATGTTGGATTCTCACACACCAACACACGCGCATAAACAACAGTAGGGCCAACATACAAACACTGCTGAGTTGGTCCATCTGGGCATCAATATTAGCCAATTGCTATCGCACACACGCGCACACGCACACACACACACACGCACACACGCGCACA